>PVHX01002233.1:50785-174482 GCA_004024805.1 Geosciurus inauris
CCATCCTTCCATCCATCTGTCCATCTACCCATCCATTCATCCATCCTTCCATCCATCCATCTGTCCATCTACCCATCCATCATCCATTCTTCCATCCATCCATCCACCCATCCATACATACATCCATCCGTCCACCCTTCCATCCATCCTTCCATCCATCCATCCATCTTTACATCCATCCTTCCACCCATCCACCCATCCACCCATCCATCCATCCATCCATCCATCCTTCCATCCATCCATCCATCCATCTGTCCATCTACCCATCCACACATCCAACCCTCTCTCTTTACCTCCCTCCCTTCCTCCATCCCACAGGACCGCGGAGCATGGCAGGTGGGGTCACAAGGTTGCAAAGGGAGGCTGCCGACCTGAGTGGCTCCCATCTGCCCTCCAGAGCCCCGCTGCCCTCCTCCTCCCTGGTGCGGTCAACCTGTAAGATGACAACAGGCTTCCTCCTCTGACACGGGTTGAGTTCAGCCCATGAGCAGCACCAGAAGAAGATAGGTGGGAAGGAAGAAAGAGGCTGGGACAGCATGCCTCCTGCCCTCACTGTCCAGCCACAGCTGAGCAGGGCTGTGTCACTGTAACCAGGACGAGGCCCCCCCACCCCCTCCCACGCCTGCACTGGGCATGGTGAGAAGTTATGGCCCCACCAAAGTCATGTCCTTATCCTTAGAACCTGGACTGCTACCTTAAAGGTAAAAAGGACTGTGCAGATGCGACTGTTAAGATGTGGTGACGAGCTGAGGCTGCCTGGGTGGGCAGGTGCGTCTGTACGGAAGAGGCTGGCAGGAGGTATCTCACACACAGTGGGTGCTGTGCGGATGGAACGGGGGGATGAAGATGCTGTCCCCGAAGGGCGGCATGCTGCAGCGAGAAGGCAAGGAACAGGGCAGCCTTGGGAACCGGCAAAGGCCAGGACAGGTTCTCCCTGGAGTCCAGAGGGAGCCTGGCCCTGCTGGTACCTGGGTTTCAGTCCAGGGAATCTCATTTCAAACTGTGAGAGGTTAGTTCTTTTTTTTTTTTTTTTGGTACTGGAGATTGAACTCAGGGACACCCGACCACTGAGCCACATCCCCAGCCCTATTTTGTGTTTTATGTAGAGACAGGGTCTCACTGAGTTGCTTAGCGCCTCGCCGTTGCTGAGGCTGGCTTTGAACTCGTGATTCTCCTGCCTCAGCCTCCCTGAGTGCTGGGATTACAGGTATGTGCCCCCACGCCTGGCTGAGTTATATTGAGCTGGACAGTCTCTGGTCACCAGTCCTGGTGGCTGCAGGGAGCTGACCAAGGCTGCCTCTCCAGCTCTGGCTCCTCCCCTGGGCCCTTTCCCGCCCAGTGACCTCTCTGGCACATCCTTCAGGACCTGGGTGGGTTGGTCTGCCCACACTAGCAGATGCTCTCCTGTGAAGGGCTGGGCACCTGCCATCCTCTGCTCCCTGGGAAGGTGCCCTCATTCCTCAGAGGGCCTGGAGGACATGACTCCCAAGGACCAGCTGCTGCCCTGAAATGAGGGACACCTGGCTCCTGCTGGCGATGGTGGATGAGCATCCCAGGCAGAAATAAAGGGCCAGCAAGGCCTGGAACCGGAGGTACATGGAGCATTCAGGAAGTGGGTGAGGCCCTAATGGCCAGCATGTGGGGAGAGATGGAGAGTGCAGCAAAGCCATGGTCACCAGAGACCGAGTGACCCTGTCTCAGGCCTCTGTGCCCAGTGCCCTCTTGCCTCCCTCTCCGAGTCCCCAAAACATGGTCAGGCGAGTGTCACTCCCCACGCTGACACAGGCCACATGCCTGTGACTGGAGTCTGGGCCTCCCAGCCCCAGGGAGGCTCCTCATGTGCCAGCCTAGGCGTCTGAGTCCCACTGAGGGAGAAGCCTGCTCCTGCGCTGACATTTGTCCAATAGGGTGCTCCACCCACAGGCCGTGGCGGGCGTCCCTGCCCTGCAGACTGCGCCTGACCCTGTGCCCTCCTACCTTGCTCTCCTTGGTGTAGGCGAGGACCTTGTCCTCCTCCTTGGGGTGGAAGATGAGGGTCTCCACGAGGAAGGCAATCGGCTGCTTCTGGAAGGTGGCGCCTTCGTCGGTGCTCAGGAACAGGCTCTGCTCCCGGTCGCTGAGCGAAGAGCTCACCAGAATGATCTGCAACACAAGGCAGGTGTGAGCCTCCCACGGGCGGGGCCTCCACGTGGCAGAACCTGGGGTGCCTGATGCCCCCACAGTCACGACGCTGAGGCGGGACCAGGAACCTCTGCTATAAATAAGACCTGACTCCAGAGGGAGCCGAGCAGCTGGGTGCGCCACCAGGAGGGATCTGAGCACCCGAGGGTGGACGGGAGGGCGTGATGGACAGAGGGCTGTCTGCAGGAAGGGAGGTGGACTGCAGACGAGGCTCCGGGACTCTGGCAGGCTGTGGAAAGAGGGAAGCAGCAGGGGCCGGGCTCTGCTGGCAGGAGGGCTCTAGTGGGTCGAAGGCGTCCCCTAGAATGATGTCCACGCCTGACCCCGTGCCTGGGAATGGGACCTTATCTAGCAACGTGTTTACGATCTCAGTACAAGACCATCCTGAGTCAGGGTGGCCTAGGCCAATGGCTGGTGTCCTACGATAGCAAGGCAGACACAGAGATGAGAGGGTGCACCTGAGTCCTGGACATCCCTGGACTGCCCAGAGCACCAGGCACTGGAAGAGGTCAACAACGGACAGTCCTCTGAGCTCCCAGCAGAGCTGGGCTTGCTCACACCTTGCCTTGGACGTCAGCCTCCAGGCTGGGGGACAGGAGTTCCCGGCTGAGGGGCTCTGATCAGGCGGCCACAGGACAGTCCTATAGCCACGTGGGAGCCGGGAACGTGGAGGAGGTCACCCGCTCTACGTTCTCATGTGTCCACATGGCTTGGGGGAGACGGGCCCCCGAGGTGGCCTGTAGGAGCAGCCCCCGTGGGGCCTTTGGTAGCTTTGTCAGACTGGGGACATGCATGTCCTTCTAACTGCCATGTCCACTCTGTGTGTAACTGCAGTGGCTGGAGTGACAGGTGGGGAGCACCAGGAGCACCTGTCCTCTCAAAGGCCTCGCATATGGCAGCCAGAGCAAGGCCTGGCTTTATGGTGCCAGGGACACCTCCTGTGTGGCCAGCACCCTGGGTGGCCACCTGGCTGTCCCCCTCCAGCCTGCAGTTCAGCTTCCTGTTCATTCACTGGGTGCTCAGGGACACTGGTATCCCTGGGCTGCACGGGACCTCCCCCCACCTCACAGAGGGGACGGGAAGGGACCCACCTGCTGCTCACACCCTGGTGACGGGCAGGCCCAGAGGTGGAGGAAGGGCATGCACAGCGCCTACCTCTCAGTCCAGTGTGACACCACCAGGGCCCCTGGGCATGGTGGGTCCCAGACCATGGGGTCCAACACCCTGCAGCATGGGGGGATGGCAGGGCGAGGCTGGCCCCTGGCTGGAGGGACTCAGTCTCCACCCGGCAACTTCACCCCGACGGCCCATTCCCAGGGGAGAAGCTGCGGCCCACCTGTCAGCCTGCGCCTCCCCTCGTCTCCTAGGCTGCTCACAGCGGGGACACGTCCACCCGCAGGCAGCACCGAGGCCATGCTGGGACCCTCCCTGCCTCCGTCTGCTCTGTGGCCTCTGCCTGCAGGGACCCACTCATCTCACTTTCATGAGTCTTGCTCGCCTCCAGCCAGGCTGGGCCCACACCCGGCTCCACAGGGTGCGTCCCCTGCAGGGCCTGGACAGGCCAGGACCACATCTGGAGTTCACCCTCCCCACCCTGCAGGGCCCTGTGCCTGCAGACCTGGACTCCAGGCCCCATGGTTGCCACACGAGAGAAGGCGTGAAGGAGGTGTGCGTGGGAACGACTGGGGACCCCGCCTGGCTCGCCGGCTGCCCTCCGCCTGTGACCTCCATGCGCTCCTGTCCACCCGTGCCAGTTCTCTTGTCCGTCAGGTGGGAACGGCACAGCTCCCCTCCTGGGCAGCTGACCCCCGACCTCCTGAGGGTGGTCATGACAAGTGTGACCAGCCTCTTTGTAGAAGGAGCTGGTATCCCCTCTGCTCGCTGCAGGGAAGCAGGCACCGAGGGAGGGAACTGAACCGCCAAGGTCAAAGCCGGGCCGGACGGAACCAGGCTCAGGACTGAGTGTCTGACTCCGGAGCCCAGTGCTCGGCCGTGGCCTGGGCCGAGTCAGGACAGGCGGGCTGGGGCTGTGCCTGGGGCTGTGCCTGGGGCTGGGCAGCCAGTGGATGGGGCTGACGCAGCCCCAGGTGAGCGCAGTTCTCCAGAGGGTGTTGAGCGACGGGCCCAACATCCGCGTGGCCGCTGCATGGCCATGGCCTTCCCAAGCCCCGACGTCTCTCTGGAAGCCAGTTCAGCACCCGTGGCAAGTTGATGGTTTGCAGAAAGCGCCTGCCCTTGAGTGGGCAGAGAACCCCCTCCGTCCACTCCCCCAGGAACGTCCACTAGTCTCTAGCACAAGACCCTATCTCCCCAGCAAACCGAGGGCCCAAGGGAGGTGGACATGGCCTCCAGTGAGAACGATTCCGGGCGACTTTGCTCTCCGAGGTGTCGCTCCTAGTGTGGCTTAAACACGGGAATGACTGGGAGAGGACTGGAGAGCACAGGGGCCGCAGGCTGACGTGGGGTTCAACAACACAGCCCTCTGCTCATGAAACGCAGGTGCCAGACTATAAGGAGGGGCGCCGTCTGCACAGTGACAGTGTGACCAGGAAGTGCGCTCCAGCCTGGGACGACCAGCCAGTGGGCCAGGAAGCAGGAGCTGTTCCGCCAGTGGACAGTGCCCAGGAGCAGGCCAGAGGCAGCGCGGCTGTTGGTTCTGGGGGCTGGCTTAGAGGGAATTCATTTTTATTCTAACCAAACTTTATTTTAGGGTGGTTCCAGATTATGGGGAGAGGCCGAGATGGTGCAGAGTGCCCCGAGTCCTGCACCCAGCCCCGTCACCAGCGCCTGACGCTGCTCAGCACCTGCTAGAGCGAGGGCACCCATGGGGCACATTGGCACCATCTGAATGCCCCACTGGCTCAGATCTCCCTGCCTTTCCTCTTCTGTCCCAGGGCCCCATCCAGACTCTGCTCCTTGGGCCCATCCTGGCTGTGAAGGTTTTCAGACACTCCCTGTCTGGATGACGGTGGCAACTTTGACAAGCACCATCAGAGTATGCAGGGTGTCCCTCAGCGGGGACTTGTCTGATGTCCTTCTGGGGGTCAGACAGGGTTACTGTGGGCATCTGGGAGAAGAGCGCAGGGTGAGGTGCCACCCCCCTGTGGCTCATGGAGGTACATGCTGCCGTTAGGCTCCGCACAGGTGGCAGTGGCCTTCTGCCAGGGTCCAGTGGCAAGAGTTCCTCTGTGGAGGTGGCCTTCTCCTCCTTCCCACTGTCCTCTGTAGGAAGTCACCATGCGCCCCCTCGAGGCTGCTGCAGTTGTGTCTGTTACCCTGAGTTCCTCAGCACGGGACATTTGTCTCTTCTCCCCTGGTATTTACTTATTTAATCATGTATTTGCACCACTAGGAACTCATGACTTCTAACTGTGGGTTGTGATCAGTGCTGCTTGGATCTCATTGCTAGAGACGTCCAGGTCTGGCTTTCGGGCACCCCGAGTGGCCTGTGTCTGCTGGACACACCCCTTCCCCTTCCTGACTCCACGTTGCACCTGGGGCCTGGGAGAGCCAGGAAAAGTGAAGCAGAGGCACAGATGTCCTGCGCCGGCTCATTCACACCGTCTAGCACTCAGGACTGCATCCAGAGGATGGTGGTCTGCACGCTAGGCTCATCTGGGACACTGGCCCAAGGGAGCCCAGATTCTCGGGGAACAAAGGGTGTCTAGATTTCCCTGGGGGTCCAGATTCCTGGGGTAAAGCACAGTCCACAATGTGTTTTTCAAACCGTCCTTAGGATGCAGGTGCTGCGCTTACACCTGCCCAGCTAGGTGGCTCCTGGGTGGCCCTAGCATCTCACTCTGGCCTGGCATGGATGCAGTAGCAAATGCACCTTCCAGAGAGGAGGGAGCACTCTGCCTCAGCTTGAGGCTTCCGGGGCTGCGTGTTTGCTTTTCTCCTTTGGAAGGAAACATCCTTATTGGCCCTAAACAGCCCGACAGCAAACCTCAGAAAAGCCGTAGCTGCTGCTCCCCAGACCTCGCGCTTGTTCTCACCTTTGTTCTCCCACCATTAGCTACGGCACCAATAGCTAATTGTGTGGGTCTAGGAAGGCCGCATACACACAGGGCTTCACAGGAGCAAAGAGCCTGAAGTGTGGGGCAGTTTTGAGGCAAGAAGGAGGGCTTCCTGGAGGAGGGGGTGCCCAGCTGAGTCTTAAAGAATGGAGAGGAATTGACGGACAGACCAGGGAAGGCGCTTCTGGCGAGGACGGGCAGGCGAGGACAGGCAGGCAGGACCTCCCTCCCCCAGCTCCTGGCTCCTGCTTCCTCCGGGGGCTGAGACCCTGTGCATCCTGCCCAGCTGTGTGTGTAGTGTTTCCTGCAGTGGGACACTCAGTAGGACCCAGGCCCTCTCACCCTGCCACCCTGCCATGGGTGACTCAGCCTCCAATCTCAACTTTCCAATGACACATGATCCATGTGTGATAAAATTAAAATAACTTCCTCCAAATGTTCTGAGCATAAAATCCCAGACAAGTTCCACACGCCTGGCTGTTTTCCCTCCTGTGCTGTCCCTGCATTGCAGGTGGCCTGCACTGATGCGGGAGGATCTGCCTGCCACACCTTCCTGTCTACCTCCTCCGGGAAGCCCTGTTGGGAGTGCTCGTCCTCTCCTGCTCCCTCCCTGGCACCTGGCGCAGCCCAGCAGTCCCTGCTGCTTCTCCACAGGCTCGCTCCTGCAGGAAGCTGCAGTGTCCTGTCTTGGTCACTGCATATCGGAGCCTGGGACACAGGGCCTGGCACCAGGCAGGTGCTCCAACCCCATAAATGGGTCGGTGTGCCTCAGTACCACACCACGGCTGCGGACACAGGGTTGCCTCTCGCCCGTCTCTGCCCTGCCCCTGCCCTGCCCATGCCCTTGGGCATGCCCAGGGTTCTGCCAGGGGGGACCCCAATGTAAAAGGAGGGAAAAGCTGGCCAGGGGCCCAGCAACCTGGCTTGGAGCTATTTTTGGCCTCATAGTTGGGAGAGCAGGCCAGGAGAGATGGGGCGGAGGGACGCTGACGGGGAGGGATTACTGGAGCAAAGAAAACACATCAATTAGCCTCGCACCAGGCAGAGGCTGGCAGATTGTTCTTCCAAATTGGGAGCCAGATTCTATTTTAAAGGGTGTATTTTTACTGCTTACTATTCTGGGGAGACATATGGTACCTGCACCAGGTTCCAGGGGCCCACACGGCTGGGCGTTTGAAATAAGAGGCACCAAGCTAAAACATTCTAGAGAAACAATTCACAGGCTCATTTGACTGATGGCCAGTCCACTGGCCAAAAAAGGATAGACACTGTGTAGGGCCCGGTGGCCGTCAGGGGCAGGTGGAGGCAGCAGGTCCTTTATTTAATTGTGCACTCAGGTGCACCGGCGAGGTGAATTTGGCTGTGCCCACTTCTCAGATGGGGAAGCTGAGGCCAGACTGGCTGAGCACCTTGCGGGAGTCACATGCCCTCCCAGCTAGAGCCCAAGTCTTCTGTCCATCCCTACACTGCTCCCCTGCGGGACCTGAGCTAGGCTCCCGCCCGCTGCTGACCCAGAGCCCTACATGCCTTATTCTGCTCTTGGATTGGGCTTGTGTCAGCCTGTGCCCCACCTGGACCCTTGTGAGGACCTGCTAGTCAGAGCCACTGTGTCCTGAGGGACCACATGTGGCTCCACCTGCCCCCAGGAGCCGATGAGTCACCACCCTGGTCCACAGGGCTTCCCTCCACCTCCTCCCAAAGGCAGTGCCCATGTCCCACTGCCTACAGTGACTTTCTCAGACAGGAAGTCCCAACACTCTGAGTTCAAGACAAAACAAAGAGCAAACAGCAGGAGCCGAGCTTGCTCTGCCAGAGCTGTGGCAGGGGCCTCAGGTCTCGCCTCCCTGCAGAGTTCCCACCCCCAGGGCTCTGCTCCTTCACCCTTCACCAAGTTTAGGCCCCCAGGGTCCCTGGCCCCAGGATTGGGTGACCTGAGTCACCTGCCTGTTGAAAACCCAGCTCTTGCTCTGGGCCTGGCCACACATGTGCCCAGCTGGGGTCCAGAGAGCTTGGCTTTGACCCCAGAGAGGCAGACAGACAATGGGGGCAGACAGACGCCGAGGCCTCCGCCCCCACGCCCCTACTTAGAATCTGCCCAGTCTCGTCCATGCTGGGTGAACCACGGTGAGCAAGGAGAACTTCCCTGCCCACTCCTGGCCCTGGAGATGTCCCGCTGGGACAGTCGTCAAGCTTGGGTGGCCACTCATGTTGCAGGAGGGAGCTGCCCCAGGATGACCGGCTGCTCCCGTCACCCTCAGGACACACGGTCTGTGTGCTTGCATGCGGCCTTGGACACACCAGAGGCTGGGGGCAGTTAGGGCCCAGCAGCCAACCAGGGCCTGGCCTAGGCAGAGGCAGTAGACTGAGGGGGAGAGGGCAGGGCCCAGGGCACTTCAGAGTTAGTCAGTTGGCTTTGGGTGGGGGAGGAAAGGAACAGGAAGTGCAGAGTGGCTGGCGTGGACACAGGGCAGGTGCCCTGCCATTCACAGGGAGGGGGACATAGGGAAGAGCCAGCTTGGGGTGATGACGATGAGGTCGGTGAGCTGCTGAGATTCTGGGGCACCCAGGTGCAGGGAGGGATTCAGGGACTGGATCGGCGGGGCTGGGCCCAGGAGGGAGGCAAGCTTTGGGGGTGACGTGCACGGACACGTGGCTGGGTCCTGAGAGTGGGTCAGCCCACTGAGTGAGATCATTTGAAATCTGCCCTCTTAGCTATTTTGAAATAGAGTGGTGTGAGACCAGCTGGACCTCACAGAGAGGGGCCTGGCAGGACCGCAGGGGAGCAGCCGGGCCCACAGGCTCCCGCCTCCTCCACCCCTCAGCCCTCCCGCTGGTGTCAGCCCTGGTCGCTCTGTGGGTTTGGTGGCAGTCACCTGATGGCAGGCCCACACTGGCTCTGGGGCCCTTTGCCCAGAGGGGTGCACCCGGCTCCTCTAAGGATTATTAACAATATTTTATTTTTATGTTAACTTTTAAATTAATACTGATTTTCATCAACAAACCATAGCTGTGTACACTCTTAGGGAACAACACACACACACATACACACACACCCACAACGTGGAATGTGTGAATCATAACTGCAGGCCCGTCCCCGTAGCCGCTTACCACTTCAACAGAGCCGAGAGAGGAGATGTCCAGTGAGGGCCCTTCCCGCTCTGCAGTGGCCCAGGGCCCCTAGCCCACCCTAAACCCGACCCCAGCTGCTCCGGTGCTGTGTCAATGCCAACTGTGGACACTCTTGGAAAATGTCCTTTCCCTCCACAACATCACCACATCCACCTCCAGAACCTTCCATCGCCCCACAGGGACACTCCAGACCTGTTCCACATGAACGTCCCCACATGCCATAGGGGACATGGGCATCTCACTCATTGCTGAGCCCAGGCCCGCAATGCCCACAGTAGGTGCTCCAGCGATGTCCGCTGGATGACTGAGAGATGTATCAAAGCCCCACCTCTGGCCAGCTTCCAGCTCTTAAGGGGGTCTGTTTGTGCCAGGCTGCATGTGTTGGTTCTCAGGCTGCCTCAGCCTCCAAGCTCCACCTGGAACCCAGGAGCGGAACTCACAGGCCACGCGTAGGTGGCCCCTTGGATTCTGCCAGGGAGCGGCCCTGGGTGAGAGCCACAGAACACAATCAGAAAAACCCCCATCCTCAGCAGCTCTGGGCGGGCCCAGGTCGCTGCAGGTCTCCAGCATCTGCCCCAGGACACTCTGACCTCTGGCCTCGTTCCAGCCCGCCCTACACTGCACAGGGAAGCCTCTGGTCCCTGCATCCAGCCGTTCCTGGCACAGTGGGCTCTGAGCAAACCCTCAGTGGTGGATGGACCATCACTCTGACCTACTAAGACCGGGGAGATTTGCCAAGCCATTTCCAGCAGCTCCACCAGCACCAGCAACCCACATGGGAGAGAGCTCCCTTCCCATATGTACTTGACCAAACATCAGGGCAGGGCTTGCCCACCCCGAGTGAGTCCTGAGATATCTGCTCCAAGGCTGCAAAGCTATCAGCACAGGAGGGGCCTCACCCACCGAGTGCCATGGAGCGCCCACTTTAAAAACTCATCCAGATTCACGTAGACCCACATCAGGGGCAGGTGGGTGCTGCCTGTGCACCCAGAACAGGGGCATTCACAGACTGTTGGCTCAGCAGGATGGTTCCCAGCTGAGGTTCAGGTGATCCCTTGTGACATTGGGATCCAGTGAACAGGACAGCACAAAGCTCCTCCTGGGGCTCCACCTAGGAAAATAAACGCCCGCTGTAGCAATTCCAGATGCCATGTATTCTGCGAACAGAGATTTTAACCAGGTGAATGAGTGTGTCACATAGGTAAATGTGTATGTGAAGGTGCTCACACACGTATGCATATTCCACATAAAGATGCGTGGGTGTGACGTGCTTGTGGACCAGGCCAGAAGGCTAGGAACGCCGGCTGTCCGAGGGACCAGAACCCAGGTACTGAGTCTCTTTCCCCGGAGAGTTCCCAGCTTCTCCCCAGCTGCTCTGCACTGCCCCTCAGGAGAGAGGGCTTGGCTCGCTCTCCATCCACGCACTGAAGTTGCTCTGAGGAGTGACCAAGAACTCGGCAGCAGAAAGTACTGAGCACCGTGAGTCTGGTGCTCAGTTTAGGTGTGGCTGTAACCGCCCCACGCAACCCTGAATCTGCCCTCCGGTTGCACATCTCCATTTCCTCATAGACTTCAGCTCCTTCCAGTGAGGGTGGGAGGCACGTGGGCTGAGGACTGGCACTGTTGCACTTCCATGGCAGTGAACAGTGGAAGATGTCCATGCCATGCAGAGAAACAGTAGCTGGAGGGGAACAATGACCAGCCTGAGGCCACATAGCCAGCGCCCGGCACCAGTGCATGGCCACCCATCCTCCTCTGCGTGGAGACAACTTGACCCGCAGCCAACATGATCCAGCAAAACATCCACTTGACCCAACTACAGGCTGAGGCCAGGAGAGGGCTGGCCGGGAGCGTCCCCAGGAACACCTGGGACCTGGGTGGATAGCAGGCCTTGCCCTTCTGCCACAGGCAGACTTGGGAGTCGCAGCCTGATGGATGCTCACTCAAGGAGAAATACTTCAGGACGTGTGCAAATAACTCCTCACTGTCCCGTGGGCTTGCCGTGTGTGGGAGGCCGGCCAGCCTTCACGTCTGTAATTACTAATGATCCGGATTCTGGAAGGGCCTCAGCCAAGGCTCTGGAGCGAGTCTGGTTTCACTGTGTTTTGTGTGGCTGTGTGGGGACATTTTGCAGACAGTGCCGGGAGCTTATTCCCCGGGTGGAGTGCGGCGGGCAGCTAATGCTCTGGAGCGACTGTGTTGGGAAATTGCCTATTATCAGGACATCTGCGTTAAGTGTGCATGATTAGATCAGTGGACTATTTGTTCATTTATCTGCCCTAAATTGCACAGTGGAAGGCAGAGGAAGACACCGCAGCTCCTTTGTGTTAGGCTTTTCAACGGTACCAGGGCGGCCTCCTGGGTGAAGATGACAGTGGAGCCGCTTCCTCTGGCTCCCCAAGTACATGTGGTCAGAGTCAAGGCCACAGGCTGCGGCTGGAGCAGCAGTGAGATGCCCCCGAGCTTCCCAAGGCCCCTGTCATTGTCCTCCCTCCAGGTGGCGGTGCACCCTCACGGGGCCATGTCTGCCTGAGGTCAAGGCCAGGCGCCAGCCCAGGAGGAAGGCAGAGCTGGGTGACCCACTCTCGCAATCTCCTGTGTCTGGAGGAGGCCAGGCCTTGTGGGGGAGCAGGTCAGTGTCTGAGCTCAGGCCTGTGTGAGTCACGGTTGGCACAACCAAGCACCTCTGACTGTGGTGTAGCATACGACATCGGGGACAAGGACATGGTCATGCGTCATGCTGACTGAGTGTCCACCGTGAGCTGGGCACTGGACGGCATGTCTGCTACATCTCTGGAACGACACTCGGATGGGGGAGTTTCTACTGCTGTCTGTGTCCCCAGGAGTCCTGCTCATGGTTTGGACAAGTGTCCCCAAAGCCCACATGCTGAAGGCTTGGTTTTCCGCCCCTGGCATGTGGTGGAACCTTCAGGAGGTGTGGCCAGCGGGAGGAAGTCAGGTCATCAGGAGCGTGCCCTGGGAGGGGATACTGCACCCTGGCCCTTCCTGGCTCTTGCTCTGCTTCCTGGCCGCCATGAGAGCAGCCTTCGCCCCACATTCCCCCACACTGTCCTGAGTGTCACAGCCCCAAAACAACAAGGACAAGCAGCCATGGACCTAAAGCTCTGTGCTGAGCCCAGAGAAGGCTTTCGTCCCTAATGTTGCTTCTCTCAGGTATCTCATCACAGCAATGGAAAGCTGGCTAACGTGGTCCCCGAGAGGACAGGACCCACCCGTCACAGGCACAGTCGGTGAGTTGGGGCCTGGACATAAGCCAGGCCGTGGGATCTCGCCCACTGCCGAGACAGGGAAGGGGTGCAAGTGGCACACACCCGCGTCTCACTCACTCGCTGCCCCAGCAGTCCCTGGGCTGGGAGGGGTGGGGGCACCCCAGGCGTCCCTGGCTTCACGGGCACAGTCAGGCAGAGAGATGGGCAATGGCCACAGAACACGAGGACAGGCGACTGCAGACCTGAGAGGCTCAGTCATTAACAGGGAGGCGCGGGGAGACCCCACCTGGTCAGGGACGGCCTTGCTGGGGTCAGAGAGACGGGCCAGGTGACCTGTCGGCAGGAAGGGCACAGGGAGGAAATGGGGGTCTGAGGAGGAGAGGCCACAGGAGCTGCGGAGAGAAGCTTCCGGGCCGGATTTGCCGTGGTGCCGCGGGGCCGCAGGCGTCAGGCAGGCCCTGGAGAGCAGTGAGCCACACCCACCCAGGCCCTTCCTCAGGCCTCACGGCCTCCTACCACGGAGAGGACACTCAGGGGTGGGCAGACAGGACGGAGACCAGAGAGGACAAGCCAGGGAGGATGGGCCGAGGGAGCAGGCCCATAGCAGTGCCAGCGTCAAACAAGCAAGGACAGAGGACCAGCAGTTGCCAGGGCAGGACACTGGCGTCTGAGTGCCATTGACTGTCAGCAGGGCGTTGTGTCCCCAGGCACTACCAATTATCATCATCAGTGTCCCTGGGCACCAAGGATCCCAGTGGCAGGTGGTGGTGTCCCAGGCGCCCATGAATGCCAGGGGAAGCGCGGAGCCCGAGAGCTGCTGGTTGTGGTGCCCGAGCACTGGGTTCCCCACGCCGGCATCGCTGAGCACCACGGGTCACCAGGACAGGGTGTTGGTGTCCTGGACATTGGTGCCTCCCTTTGTTGTGCCCTCTAACCATGTGCCACCAGTCACCAACCAGTCCCGTGGCTTCTGCTTGTCAGTGGCAGGGAGAGGCCCCAGCAGGCCTGACCCCAGAGAGAGCTCCGTGGGTGGGGGACTGCGGCATGGGGGAGGCGTATTCTGCTCCCTCAACTTCTGCTCGTCCTCCTGCCACGGATGACCAAGGACTCAACCACAGCTCCTGGGGCAGTGCCCTGGAGGTCTCCCGGGGCTCCTGGCGTCTCGTGGAGACCCACGAACAGGTCACATCTCCAGAGAGAACTGTCAGTGGGGTGTTTCCTGATCAGGAAGGACGGGCCCCGCCCGCACCTGGACCCCGCTGGGGGAGCCTGGTTGTGTCCCCTCAGGCGCAAGCCAAAGAGCCAGGCGGCCAGGCGGTGCGGGAGGACGCAGGGCAGAAGGACACGGGGCGGGGGCAGGCCCAGGCCCTGCCACTCAAGTTTCAGTGGACCCTGGAGGTAGGATGTGGGAGGATCTGCGGAGCCAGGGCCGCTGAGGGCCGCCGAGGGCCAGGGGACCAGCACACACTGCAGCTGCGCCGCCCAGCTCCCCACCTTGGCTCGGAGCCCAGAGACCACAGGCTCCTGCTTCCCTCAGGCCGGGACTCCTCTTCATGGCCAGGCTGATTCCTGGCTGCAGCCCTCCCCCTGGGCTCTGCCCTCCACCAGGGCTTCAGGTTGGGGAGGGGCAGGCCTGGCAGGAGCAGTGGCCCGGCTGACTTGACCTCTCTGTGGACACCGGCTCTCTCCCGGGAGCCAGCTGGGTGAGAGGCTGGCTGCAGGTGCTTCTGGGCCACATGAGACCCTTTAGCCCCACCCGTCCCCATTGCCTAACCCCTCCAGACTGTGACGAGCATGTGGACAGTGCGTGAACTGGACCCTCGCGGTCGCTGAGCAGGCGGTGACAGAGGGGCGGCATCAGGGGCTCCTGCACCTGACCGCCCTGGGGGCTGCCCCAAGTCCACGCCTGGCCCCTCCCAAGAGGCGGCAGCCCCGCCACCCCCTTGTCAGAGAGGTTGATGCTTTCCCCAGAGGTCGCCCGGCCCTGTGAGGCCCCGCTGGTGAAGGGATGCCTGCCGGGCGGTGCTCCCAGCCCCAGCCCCAGCCTGTGGCCTGGCCCCTTCTGATTTATGCCCTGGCCCCTGCAGGGCTCTGATGTCCAGGAGGACTGGCTCCTCCAGCTTCGCTCTCTGCTGATCAGTGTCTCTGCTCACATACACCACACCCAAAGGCGGGCCAGGCGTGGAAAGGAGGGCTCTGGAGACCCCAGGGAGATCCCCGCTCACCACACACTGCCCAGGGGCAGGGGTCTGGGTTGGGCCCCTGCTCACATCCTGCAGGGCCTGGCCACCCTGCCCAGGGCCGACACAACCTCTCTGCAATGGGCTCTGGGGTGAGCCAGGTCTGTGCCTGTCTCATCACAGCCAGTGACTCACCCCTGTCTGCCAGCCACTGCCCCCTAG
Organism: Geosciurus inauris; assembly: GCA_004024805.1. Classification (NCBI taxonomy): domain Eukaryota; kingdom Metazoa; phylum Chordata; class Mammalia; order Rodentia; family Sciuridae; genus Geosciurus; species Geosciurus inauris. The sequence goes on from PVHX01002233.1 coordinate 65,744, forward strand.
GGGTCTCTGGGTCAAGGGCTGGCCTGCAGGTGGCAGGCAGGAAGGGCAGTTGGGGGCCACTCATGGTGGGCTGGAGGCCTCGGGGCTGACCCCCTGGCCAAGGAGACAGACCCACCCACCAACTCAGGTTGGAGAGGCTGAGGCTGAGAAGGGACCCTTGTGGTGGGGACCCCAGGCCTACATTTCAGCATCTAGCCTGTGAGAGGGCCAAGAACGCCTGCCCGGCTGCATGTCCGTCCAGGGGAGCCACACGGCCAGCCTTGCCACAGGGTAGACACATGCCGGCACTGTCTCGGCCTGATGACGACATGTGCCCTGGGGTTGACACTTGCCACCCAGGCCCCTGGGCTTGTGGTGCTGGGGGCAGGCACCCCAGTGAGCCTTCCCAGAACCCCATCCTGGGCTGACTGAAGCTCCGCCTCCCACGTCATCCCCTCTCCTGGGTTTCTGCAGATGAAGCCCGGGGTTGTGAGCAAATGGCCAGGGTGCCGGGGTCTAGCACATAGCAGGGCGGGAGGCCACAGCAGTGACCACCAGAAGGACAGGACCCAGTGTGAAGGCTGGGTCCACAGCACTGGGTAAGCGCCCCAGACAAGCAGCGGCAAGCCAGACCCAGCCAACCCAGAACATAGCAGGGCGCCTGGCCCTCGGCAAAGGCTGCGAACGTCAGTGGTGGCGCCACGGGGGAGACCGGCAGGAGGGGCTGCTCTAGGAAAACAGGTGACCTGGACAGCCCTTCCCCACAGGGATTGAGATCTTCAGCAGCACGAGAGGTGCCAGGGGCATGGCATTGGGTCAATTGTCCCACCCGAGACAGAAGAAGGAAGGGAGGAAGGGAGGGGAGGGGAGAAGGGGAGGGTGGAAAGGTGGGTGGATGGGCGGGTAGATGGGTAGGTGGATGGAAAGGTGGATGGAAAGGTGGGCGGGTGGGTAGGTGGGTGGGTAGATAAATGTGTGGATGGATGGGTGGATGGGTAGGTAGATAGGTGGGCGGATGAAGGGGTGGGTGGGTGCAGAGGCTCATGGAGGAATATAAGATCTGTTGTCAGAATATTTAGAGTGTGCTGTGGTCTCACTCCTCCTCGCTGCCAGTTCAGGGCCACCACTTGCTGGGCTCCGTGAGGCTCAGAACAGCCGTGAGGGTTCGGGGATGGTGGGGTTGCACACGCAGGAGGCCACCCTGGGGAGCCCAGAGTAGCACACACCACCATGGGGACCTCTTTTCAGAATTGCCTCCAGAACAGACATTGAGAGGACATAATTTCCACGTGGCTGGTTTTAAAACCAAGTAATTAAATGGTTTTACAGTCAGTTTTTAAAGTAAGCTCTTTAAGGCTGGGCACACTGCCGAGTTGTTCTCTGCGATTCCTAGTGCAGAGGGTTTTGTCAGGGCAGCAAGACACTGCTGTCTGGGGCAGAGGCCAGATGAGCTCAGAGTCTGGCTTAGTGTGACCCAAGTAGCCCAGGGTCAGGACATCCTCAGGCCCTGATCTCTGTATTGGGTGTCCGAAGACAGGTGACAGCCAGCTGAGCAGGGGACGGAAGCCAGCCGGGGCTGGGCCGTGTGCATGGCACGTGTGTGTGAGGGGCCGCCCTAGGAGGGACCCCGCTCAGCCTGGAGGGACAGGTCCAGGAAGCTTCCGGATGAAGGCGATTCTTACTGGAGGTGTGACTGGGCAGGGTGCCACGACTTGGCTGCAGTGGCTCTGGGGCCGGTGACAGCATTGACCCCATGCTGAAAACCTGGCCTAGAGGCTGGAGCGGGGCAGAGGCGGAGCACGCCCAGTTCAGCGTGCATCCGAGCGAATGCACACTTCTTCAGTGTGAGCACTGCCCAGGGTCACCTAACTACTGTATGAGTAGGCCATGTTTGTGATATAATAAAAATAAAACGTTGTTTACATGAAATTCAGATTTAACTCAGTTCTTTTAAAATTCTCTTCCTCTGTCCAGCCGCACTGTGGAGGACGTGAGCCAGGGAGAGGCTCAGGGGCTGTGGCCGCCTCTGGCCACCTATGCACCAGAGGCTCCTTACTGCCCACAAGAAACGCCGGGCAGCCTGACAGGGAGGCCAGGTCTGCGGGGCCAAGAGGGGCCCGCTGGTGCCAGGGTAAGGAGAAGGCATGCAGGTGTCCTTGGAGAGCCAAGGACAGGTAGTGGGAAAACTGCCCCAGGAGGAAGCGTTTCAGGAGGCGGAGGAGCCAAGCAGGGGCACAGGACACTGGGTATAGCTAGAGGGGGGCAGAGGGCTGGCCCCACAGTGGCCCTGCTGCCCCTCCTCCCCTGCCTGTGCTGTGCCTGGCACGGGGTGCTCTTTGTCCCCTTGCATGTTGTGAGCACACGTGCACATGCAGAGACCAAGTGTCAGGGAGGGTCTCTTTCCAGCTGCCCCCCTGGATGCACTTACATCAGCTCACCCTCGGCTGCTGGCCCTGGTCTTTGTCCTGCCTGAAGAACGTTCCTCCCTCAGGCCCTCCCTATGCCTGTCCCCTCTGCAGTCAGGGCTAGTGGCTCCCAAGGCCTACCCTGGGGCAGGCTGAGGGCCGGGACTTCACTTGTATCCCCCTCATCCCGAGGCCCCTGTGACTGGGATGAACTGGCATGACAGGCACAGGGGACCTGCTGGCAGCTGGGGGTGAGTTGTGGCACGTGGAGGGTCATAACTGCCCTCCGGCATGGCATGCCAGCCCTTGTGCAGGCTCAAGGCAGGGTGAGGGGTACCCAGCGCAGCCTGGGCACCTCTGCCCCACCACAGCTTGGCAGAGATCCCCAGGAGGGAGCCCAGGGAGGACAGGGCAGGCCTAGCCACAGGAGGTTCCAGGGAAGCTCTGGTGCCCTGGGGTGAGGTCCCTGTGGCCCTGCCTGGCCATGCCCATGCAGCCATACCCTAGGGACACTGGTGGCTCTGGCAGAGACCTGGCCTTTTGGAGGCAGCAGGAGGGCACCCAGGGAGTCTGGAGATGGCGATGTGGAGGAGAGGGAGGTGTCCTGCCCCTGCCTGGGCGAGCAGCCCCCTCCACTGTCTCCTCTCTGGCCTGGAGCCACCTCCCTCCCCACCATGACCTCCACAAACCATCCTGGATTCCGGGCCTGTCTAGTCTGGATGATCTCATTGTTTTTAAGATAAAATCCCAGTGTCCCTACCAATGACACTCAGCTGGACCTCCTGCCCAGCCTTCTCCTGAGCTCTGACGGTTCCCCGGCAGCCTCGTGCTCCAGCCCAAGCTGGCAGAGCCACATGTGTCACCGTCTTCATGTCCCCGGGTCCCCTTCCACTCAATCCCATGTTCCTGAATGTGTCAGGTGAAAGATGGACCTGACAACAGAGGGCAGAGCCGGGCTTAGGGCAAGAGCGTCCCCTGGCCACATCAGCCTCACCTGGCGCAGAGCCACCAAGCCAGAGCCGGGCAGGGGGAGCTGGCTGAGGAGGACCCAAGAGCCACAGGTTAGCCCTGCAGGCCCAGGGCCTCTGCCATCACCATGCCGCAGCCACCAGGGTCCACATGGGCAGACAGGCATGGCCGTGCCACTATGTGCAGGGAGCTGAATTTCACAGTGTTCTCATGTGTCATGAAGAATTATTAATCTTTGCATTTTTTCGAACATTTTTCTAACCATTTAAAAACGTAAAAACCACTTTAACTTGGGGCCACAGTGAAATAGACCCTGACTACCAGGCAATGAGGAGAATGGTGTGTGTCCTCACATCCTGGGCATCTCTAGAGGGACACTGATGGTGGACACAGTGGGCAGTGCTTCAGATCCCAACGTGTGCAGTCAGTGAAGCGAGGCCTCCTCCCTCTTCCTAAGCCCAGCCATGCTGGCCTCTCATGGGTGTTGGGCCAGCTGCCTCCCCGAGGACCCAAGATCGGGGCAGCCCAACAGGGCAGGTCCCAGGACCCCACAGCACCAACCCTGCCCACTGGGGCTGGGACTGGAATCTGTTCCCTCTGGCTCAACGGCCAGAGGTCCTCAGATGTGCCAACTCCCAAGCTGTGGCTTAGCCTAGCGCCTGGTGGGACTCAAGCTGGGAGCTGAGGCCATAGCATCTGTCTTCGGAAGCCCGAGACCCCTTGGGAGGTCTGTGCTGCCCCGGCGTGGGCCTTGGTTCTCCAGGCCCGGCAGCTGCTACGATCCCCACTTCCTCTGTGTGGCGCGGGGCCAGGCAGATGGTGCCACCCTCTCTCTCCCATCGCGTGGGTACGGGTCCATGGTGAGAAGTCTAAGAACTGCCAGAAGCTTAATGAACAGACACACGTGTGAAAGCCACAGGCCAGTCATGGTGCTGAAGGGCCTTCGCCTGCTCATCCGTCACCTCCCCCCCTTCTGCTGCCCCCAGGTCCAGGGCTTCACCCGCCGCTGCCCCGAGCACGCTGGACAGCACCTCCTGCCTGGGCAGTGCCTCTGGTCATCACTGCTGTTGGGTTCTTGATCCTCTGGGGACCTGATGGAGGCGCTGGTGGGCTGTGCAGTCCCTCTGCCCCTGCCCCTGCTGCAGGGCACACAGAGCCCCCACTGTCACTGTGGATGTGAGGCACCAGGGCTGCCAGGAGCCAGGTGGCTGGGCTGGAGAGCAGCATCCTAGCCAGTGGGTCGGTCCTGCAGATTACTGGGTGGTGACTGTTGGCAGGTGGGATGTGGCTGGAGGAAGTAGGTCACAGGGCCATGCCTTCAGGTTTATATTTTGTCCTGGTACCCTGATCTCTCTATCTCTCCGTCTCTCTCCCCCTCTGCTTCCTGATCCTCATGTCCTGAGCGGCTCCCTCCGCCGCACCCTTCCACCATGGCCTGCCTCACCTCAGGCCCAGAGCATGGAGTCGGCCCACCACGGACTGAGCCTCCGAAACCGTGATCAAAATAAACCTTCCTCCCTAAGTTGTTCTTGTCAGGTAACCTCAGGTGGTTACAGTGATGGAAAGCTGACTAACACAGCCACCCCAGGTGGAGCAGCAGGGCCAAGGACAGGTCTGTTTGTCATCACAGCCTGGCCAGCACGGGGCAGGCTCAGTGTCCCCTCTTCAAAAGTGTCATGATGAGCCACGTGAGAACCCCATTCCCTACGCCATCTGAGCCCCTGAGGGCCATGAGTAGAACCAGAGATGGGCCACAGGGACGTGACAGAGCATAGTGTCCCCTGGGGCCACGGCCCCTTTGGCACACAGCCTGCTCCCTCCACCCTCGTTGGTGTCCACATTCAATCAACGATGCAGTGCCAACTCTGGGGAGGGCACACACGCGGAGGGCTAGGGGAGCCTGACCCTGAGAGTCCTCCTCTGACAACGTCCCACCCCAACCACGGTGGCCTGCACCTTCAGAGAGCACCTGACACTCAGCACCGCAGGGCAGAGACTTCCAGAGTCCCTGACACTGAGCTGTGCTGCCGCGTCTTCAGCTGGGCTGGGCCCCGAGAGGTCTGGGCAGCCGTCCGGGGTGAGCAGCAGAGCCCTCTGCCCAGGCTCCGACAGCCTCACCTCCACAGCCCATCCTGACCGAGTCCCAGTGGGAATCTGAGCAGCTCTGTCCTGGCCCAGACGCCCCACTCGTCAGACGCGTGGTCTGGGAACACGAGTTCCTCTGGAACCTGGCCCTAATCACAGGACAAGCAGGTGTGAGGTCCCATTCCCGCTGAAGCCCTGGGTGGCCGACGACAGAGTCAGAGAGGCTCTGTCGGGACCTCAGGTCCAACCTCGACTGGACATGGCTGCCTCGGGGAAAGTCTCTTCCTACTCTGAGCCCCAATTGTGACTGTGAAACTGATGCTAATTCACGACGGAGACCTGTCGTGAGGGTGCGGTGAGGGCAGGAGGCAGGGCATGACGGCGGGCCTCAAGGGGACGGTGGAGGTGGGCCAGACAGAGGGCTGGCTGTCAAGTAAGGATCTCAAGTGACCTCGACCCTGCTCCAGGAGGACACTGTGCAGCTCTGTCAGAGCACATCTCCAAGCCGCACGCGTGGGCGTCTGCCTCCGTCCTGCACGTCCTGCTGAACACAGTTGTCACGGATGGAGCCTGTGACTGCAGCGCCATCAGCTCTGTGGGCCACCTCGAGGGCACCCACAGCCCTGCCCGCCTCCCCACTCAGGGTGTCCTCTGCAGAACCAGGACGCCGTGGACCCCACCCAGAGGCAGGCTGGAGGCCAGAGCACTCCCTGCTGTGGGGCAGGCGCGTGTTCTCAGACGGCCACTCCACCAGCGGCCAGGCGAGCTTCAGGCCCGGGAGGCCACGGTTCCAGCGCAGGCCAAGCAAGAGGGGGAAGCCAGAGGTGGGGCCGCCTCAGGGCCTGAGAGGACAGGGCTGGGGTCTGAGGCCAGCAACACTGAAGAAACATTTAAAACATAATATCCACGGTCGGTGGGTATGACGGGATGTTCTCCATCGCTAAAGAAACCCCAAGCCTCTGTCCTTCAATGGCCATGAGGAGCAAATTGTCCTTTAAAGTCAGTCCTCTTCCAGCACCTCTAGTAGGCTGGCTGTCAAGGACTGGTAAAGTGACGTCCTTCCGGCCATGGCTCTGAGACCCGGCTTGACAGGGTGGATTGTGATCTGGGAGGACGGCTCCTCAGACCGGAGCTGTCTCCTTCAGTTCCAGAGCATGGAGTGGAAGGACCCCACCCGGCCACAGGACAGGCCGCAGGGCACAGCAACCCTGCTCACCTCAGCCCCTGCCCTGCGGCTCCCCACGCTGTCCTCCACGCCTGGCTGTGAGGTCCCCATCTCCCCCTGACCTCCTGGAGATGGCACCTGGGTCTCCAGGGGTTCTCTGGCAGCAGCCTCAACCCTCCCTGGATCCCTGAGACCCAGCTGAGTCCCCAGGCCATGTTGACAGCAAGACCTGGGTGGGGGCTGAAAAGAGCAGAGGCAGCGGGTCCTCCGGAAGAGTCCTGGCAATGTCCCCTGCCAGCACAGGGGTGGAATGGCACCAAATCCCTCCCACAGAGAGCCACAGCCGGGTCCATGGGTCCTCAAGAATCGTAAAGTGCACTGTCAGGCTGGCAAGAAAACACGATTCTTCAGAGGCCAAAACCCAAGGTGGATGTGGACATTCAGAGAGGTGAGCTGGCCCTGGGGGCCCTCCAACCCACCTGGAGAGGCGCCCAGCACCCTCCTCCTGTTCCTCACCAACAGAGCCCTCAGATTCAGCCGGATCTGGCCACACAGAAGACAGATGGCACTTCCCAGCCTCCCTGAAGCACAGGGTAACATATACTTAAGTGTGACCGAAGAATGTGAGCACCAGTCTGTGAAATACTGGGACATATCCTCATGGTGACGGTATACCTTCCCTTGCCCCTTTCTCCTTCCCAATAACTGGAACATGCAGACAATGGCTGGCATGGCTGCAGCTTCCAGGACCACACTGGGAATGGGAGTCAAGTAGAGTGAAGCATAAGGAAGAGACATGGGTCCCTCACACTGAGGAACATCAAGCCAGCCCTGCACTGACCACCTCCAGGTTCCTGGATCCTGGGAGAGAAACTACCTGTGTCTTGGTTAGGCCACTCTGGGGTGGAGTTTTGCATCATCCATTCATGGCCGGAAGAAAGACTAACTCACTAGGGAACGTGGACCCTATTTTGATGGCAAATCATGTGCCTAACACTGACTCCAGAGGGCTGTACCTTGGGCGTTTGAGAGTGAACAAGCCACACACCCAGCAGTGGAAAGGACACCACCCAGCTGGGCAGCTCGGCTGTCACCGAGAGGAAACACACACGTCAGAGTCTCACACACAGTAGGGTCACGTGAGACAAGAGGCACACACACAACAGAGGCACACACAGACTCACGCACAGATGTGATTAAAAAATGCAGACCCATGTATTAAAAATAAAAAGTTCTCCTGCAGATTTGTAACCCTAGGGGAGCCTTCTTACAGCAACACCGCGCGGAAGACCCCTCCCGCCACTCCCCAGGTGGCCACGTTCCCAGCCCAACTGACGGCCTCTCCAGGGACACGCAGGCACGCCGAGCTCCCAGCTGAGTCCTGGATGAGGTTCCCAGACCTCCTTGTCCAAAGCACCAAATCTACCAGGAAATAAGGCTCCTAAATAACAGCCACAGAGAGAGAGAGATGGGGAGGGGACAGAGAGAGGGGGAAAGAGATAGAGAGGGAGAGAGAGGAAGAAACAGAGAGAGCGATGGGGGAGACAGTGGGGGGGAGAGAGAGAGGGAGGGACAGAGAGAGAGATGGAGGGACAGAAAGAGGGGGAGAGAGAGAGGGAGAGGAAGAGGGAAAGACAAAGAGAGAGGGAGGGAGAGGGAGAGACCGAGAGCCGGATCAGCCTCCCAGAGACGTTAAGCATTGTAATCATCAGCTAGTTCGAGTGAACCAGTTCAAAGAAGTTACGGATGAGAATAAAGTGGGGCTAGAAACCAGAGCACTGAAAAACAGACGGATCTGAAGAAGGGCTAAGACTATTTCTAGAAAGTAAGGACCTAATAACTGAGGTTCAAATCCAGAGGCTGGAGAGAGAGGCAGCAGGGTGGTGCCTACAGGACAGAGGGCGGCTCAGGGCGCAGGGAAGGGCAGGCGGCAAAGCCTGCGGGGTGAAGGGAGGCGCCCCAGGTGCAGACGCCTCCATCTGGACACCAAGGAGGCCACGCGCCCGAGACAGCAAGCCAGGCCGCCTCCACTAAACCCGCAAGACAGAGGCAATCCTGAGAGCCCGGGAAAGGCAGGGTCTGCGGGCAGGTACAAGCCCCATGTCCACCGGGAGGGTCCTTCCCCTGCTGAGGGCGAAGACCACAGAATTTTGGATGCAGGCCAGAGCCAGGGGAGAGGAGCCGGTAAGGCAGGCTGCCCAGACGCACCGTGTGGCAGCGGAGGGTTGGCAGGAGACGGCTGGAACCAGGACAGCAGCACACCAACAGACAGAAGGGCGGCCCTCGAATCACATCAGAGGAAGGAAAAGATGCTGAGCGACTCCGGGTTCATGAAGCAGATGTTAAATATTCTAGAACAAGGTTTTAAAATGGGAGGTGGGAACGCCATTCCCAGGGCAGGCGAGGAAAGATGGAGCAAAAAGAGAAAGAATGCACCAGGAGTCGTGGGGCTGCGTCTGGAGTGTCCCCAAAGTCCCCGCTGCAGGCTGGTCCCTGGCCTGGCCTGCAGTGCTCCTGGGAGGCGGCAGAAACTTGAGGAGGAGCCTGGTGGGAGAAGGTCAGCCACTGTGCCCTTGGAGGACACTGGGACCCTGGCCTGTTCCTCGCCCTTGCCTCTCGGCTGCCAGGAGGCTACAGCCCTGCTGACTGGTGCGCCATCTCACCAGGAGCAGAGCAATGGAGGCAACCCCAGATGGAACCCCCAAAACGCTGAGTCAGAGCCAGGGCCCGCCGATTCCATGTCCTGTGACCACGCATGCCAGTTAGGACGAGGGCCCTGCCAGCGTCCCACCCACTCCCTGGGACCTGTGCACGTGTGACTGCTTGTGGCCAAAGGGTGTCAGCAGAGTGACCCAGGGAAGGCTCCAGGGATGGGTAGGGGGACAGCCGACGGGGCAACATGGGGACAGAAGCCAAGGGAGAGTCAGGAGAGCCTGGGTGGGAGGCGCCCTGAGCAGAGGAATGCAAAGGAAGACGCTGGCAAAGACGAGGCAATGGATGCTCCCTGGAGCCTCGAGGGAGCACGGCCCCTCTGGCACCTTGATTTGGGCCAGCGAAACCTGTCTCAGATATCTGACTCCAGGAGGAGGAAGCTCCCCCACCCCCGCCCGGCCCCTCCTGCCACTTCAGCCTCAGACTCTTCCTCAAGGTGCGCAGTTCCGGCCAGATGCAGAGACAGACCCGGGGCCGTGCTGGGATCGGTGCAAGGTGGGCACGTGCAACCAGGCTGCATGAGCTGCGGGCACTGGGACGGGCCTGGGAGCGAGGTCAAGGGCGGCCCGGGAGCAGGGCTCAGGGCAGCCAGGGGAGCTCAGGAGCAATCGGCTTTGCTGCTATTGCTTGGGGTCTGGGGTTATGAAACACTCCCTATGAAGGCCCTGGCGCCCCCACACCGCCCGTCTCCACCTGGAACCTCTCAGCGCTTCTGTTAGGTCGTAGCTAGTAAGGAGCAGTGAATGCAGGAAGGTCACAGATGTTCCTTAAACTAATTTAGGGTCTTCTTTAAACTACTTCCAAAGTAAGCAAGAAAGCAAAGTGTGGTAGTTAATTTGTAGAAAAGAAGCAGAAGCAAAAGGCGCTAATCAGGAAATACGCTAAGGGAAGGATCGATGGGACTGACCCCTGACGGGTCCGTGGGCGTCTCCATCTGTCTGGGGGGAGGAGTCCTTTAGTAGCGCAGGTGCACTAAGGTAACTTCTGACCAGCGATTGGCCCCCATGCCCACATTAACATGGGACTGACTTGTAGATGAAGCTCCCCTAAACAGCATGGCCACAGGACGGTTCCAGAGAGGAGCGACTAAGTCAGAAACTCCACCGCCCGACGCGAAGGAGGAGTTGAACAGCTGATTGGCACAGAGGACGGAAGGTGGTCCCCAGTCTCCTGGGAAGCATCCAACAGTGATAAAACTGGGGACAGCGTGGTCTCCCTTGTCCTCTGCCTGTGGACGGCCCTCTCGCTCCCTCGAGAGTGCTCTGTGCTTCAGCCTCACTTCCACTTCCTTTTTGCCTCACCGGCACTTCTGCTGAAGCTCTCTTGCCTTTCGGTGCCTGACTTTAAATCTTCTTCTATTGGAACACAAGAACCGAGGTGTGGAGTTTCAGCTCCCTGCTTTCCTGTGACACTGCCACATCAACCTGTCCCCAGCCCCAACTGGGGGCAGAGGCTGAAGGCAGGGGTGACACCACTCAGCCACGCAGCCGAGCAGCTTGGACTGTCCTGCCCTCCTGGAGGAGGGATGTCCTGGCTCCCGGGGGAGCCACCCTTGGCCCACCTCTCGAGGCCTGACCCAGCACCGTGGGGGCGTGCAGCCTGTCCTGCCCTCCTCCGCACGGCCCCAACCCACTGCACGGCCATGCTGCATGGGACCTTTCCGAGCTCTCACTCTTTGCTTCTGGAAGCTGAAGGATGCTGTGAACTGGAGACTGGGACCCAGTGGGAGGTTTCCCGGGGAACCTGGGCCAGCTGGGCGGGAGGGCACTTCCGTGCAGGGAAGCAGAAGTGGAGAGGCAAGTCTCTCCCGCCCCACACCTGTGGTGCCCCCCAGGCACGCCCACCCGACACCTCCTGCTCCTGGCCAGGGCTCCGGCCATGTCACGACAGGGGAGGGGCTGCAGGAGAGGAAGATGGTGGCTGAGGCCTCAGCAGAGAGGCCACCAGATGGGCCCCACCGCAGCCCTGCCTCTCAAGCACAGTGCCTCTCTGGGGTGTGGACAGCACTCGGGGACGGACACTCAGCACTTCCCCCACCACAGCAGAAGCAGCTGGACCAGAGTCAGCTCAATGGTCACTGAGGCCTCCATCTTGGAGCTTTGTGCTTCTGGAACAGCCACAGTTCAGCCCCCCACCTGTGTTCCAGAACCAGCCCTGGCAGGTGAGGTCACTCGCCAACACCCTGCTTATCTCCCAGGTCAAGGCCAGACCCAGACCCCGAGTCCTGCTGTCTCACCAGTGATAGCTGAACTGCTGTCCCCCTGGCCATCCAGCATCCACTCATTCACCCATGCTGTAGTGAGGGTCTCTCCTCCTACAGGGGATGTGGACATGGACACCGACACACAACTACCCAAACAGCCCCTCCCAGGAGGCAGCTGACCACATGGGCCAGTGGCTCACCCGCTGCCCTCACCAGCCCAGCTGGCCTGGGGTCTTCTCATGAAGAAAAGCCCTCCTGCCTGACCCTGGAGCCCCTGAAGTGTGACAGTCAGAGACCTGTCCCGTGGGACAGCATTGCAAGGACCTATAAGTAGTCCCTCTGCTGAAGCCACCCCAGACTCAGGGAGGTGCTCTCCTACCATGTCACTGTGTGTCTCTCATGGCTCCCTGCTTAGCATTCTCCACATTCAACCAGCTCAGGGGAACTCCTCTGAAGTGTCCAGGATCCTGGGAGATGCCCTTGATCTGAGCACGGTAGCTTCCTGGGTCTCTTCACTGGAAGCCCTTGGCCTCATGAGTGACCAAGTGCAGCTCCACTTCCTGTAGAGCTGGAGCATGTGGGTGACCACAAAAGACCCCCAGGCAGCGCGGGCATGGGGCAGGGGCTCTGTAAGTGTTCGTGCGGCCCTCAGCGCCCCATGGAGAGACGTCTACCCCCTCAGCTGGGGGCAATGGGCAAGCCCCTCTCTACCGACTTCCCAAAGAACGCAGATCCTCCTGGAACATCCTTTTAAAACCACATTAAAAGAAATTAACGAGCTCATCCGAGGGGGGTGGAAATGGGTTTCAGCACAAAAGGAGAGAAAATTTGAAAGAACAGTTTCTTCCAGCCCAATTTAACTCATAATTGGGTATCTTTTTGAGCCTGCTAATTAAACAGCATTTTCCCCGAGTCAAAGAACTGAGTTTTGGCACCCGAAGGGCACTTTGCAGACAGAATCTGACACATAGGTCTAGCAAGTCCCTATAAAAAGCAGGCTGGGTGGAAGGCACACCGTCTGAGCTCTCTGCAGATAGGAGCTGCCTCGGGTGCAGGCACACTGTCTACCATGCGAGTGTCTCCCCAGAACCCTCTTCCCTCTCTCTGGGCCTCCTCCATTGTGTCTGCTCCATCTGTGCAAGGCGCACAGAGCTACTCCTGATACACTGACTTCTGCTTTAACCCTGTGTGGGGCTATTTATGTCTTCTGGTAGCAGCAGACACCTGATCAAAGACACAATGTGCCACCGAGTCAAACTGGTGAGGAGGAACTCTCGGCAATTAAAACTCTCATTTGCAAGGATGCAGACTTAAGGAGCAGCCACCAACTTCCACTGTAGCAATGCAGGTGGGGAGACAAAGGGGGGCATCAGCCGTTTCCACTTCCCCAGGGGAATACAGACACCAGGCCACAAAGCCCACCAAAGGCAGAGGCTGTGCCAGGTCCATGCACTGTGGAATATTCTGCTATCACACGGCGCCTGACTCTTAGTGATTCATAGATGTTTTGGGGTGCATCTACACTAGAATCAAACAGATAATCCTCCCGGGTAGGATAGGAAGTCACAGAAACATGCAGTAAATCTGAACATTTAGCTGCTACCTAGCTCCATGCCAGGGGCTCTCCTGTGCTGAAGGAAAGAGAGGTACACCTTTGCTCTTTGCTCCAGGTTGCTGGCCCAGAGCTCCTATCACCCTTGGATTTCTCAAATCGACAGAATATTTGCATGTTAATGAGATGACTGGTGGCTGGGGGCCCTAGACAGCTTCAGGTTGGAAGGTGGTCACCAGTAAAACCAAGGAATGATTAGAGAGGGTTGGGACTTCAGCCCACCCTCAACCTCGGGGGAGGGGAGAGGGTTAGAGATGGACTTAATCACCAAGAGCCAATGATTACATTGATGGCACTTGTGCCACGAAGCTTCCATAACCCACACTTGGCACGGCCCGGGACACCACTCTATCTTCCCGGTTCAGAAGCTCTTTATCCTCTAGTTGTCTGCATCTCTGCACCTGTAGAAGTAATTGTCCCACAGACAGATGCTAAAGAAAGGGAGGGGGCTGGGGCTATAGCTCAGTTGGTAGAGTGCTGCCTTGCATGCACAAGGCCCTGGGTTCAATCCCCAGCACCCCCCCCCCCAAAAAAAAGAATGAAAAGAAAAGAAGGAAGGAAGGAGGGAGAGAGGGAGGATATCCAAAGTCACAGACCCCAGATGCCACCCAGGCAGCTGTTTCCTGGGGGTCCTGTCCTGTCCTACAGAGCACTAATCACATGACCACACCCACCATGGCTGGCAGTTTTGGGGAGAACAGAAACCACCCAGTAAGAACTGTGGGGGAAGGAGGACCTCCACTCATTTCCTGGGAGCTGTGTTGAGGACAGAGGCCCACCACAGCCTCCAAGGCAGACGATGGCCCTTCTCTCCTAGATGGGGACACAGATCCTCAAAAGCACAAGCTGGCCTTCACAATCCATCTGCCTCTGCACCCCCATTTCACTTCCCCAGAGACCAGGGGCTCTTCAAAGGCAAGACTTGGGTGTCTTCACATTGGAATCACCAGGTCCCAGGCCAGGTCCCGGCTGACAGGCAGCCAGAGATGCTGAATAAATGAACTCACTGAAAACGGCCGCCAAGAGGAGATTGCCAGGCTGCTTCCCGTAAATGCCCACTTGGCCCCTGTTCCCTGTAATGGGAGCACTTTGGTTTGTGAGCAATGAGTCTCTGAGAGGTGCCTTTGCTGACAGAGGCTCCCCGGGGGGCAGCGGTGTGGCTGGAGTCGATGAGTCAAACCATAATGACAATATTATTCATTTAAAATTGGGCAATTTCTGTAAAATAAGTTACAGCCGCTCAGCTGCAATGCTCCGTGCTAATTGGCAAATGGCATCCCTGCCTGCAGCTGCCAACATCTGCTCTGGCTTTTCACTGCCCGCCTGGGGCTGCCCACACTGCTCCGCACAGCCAGCACATGGCCAGGCTTCTGCTGGGCTCAGAGCAGCAATGACGTCATTGGAGCTGAGCCGCCTTCAGAGGACACTGAGGCTTGGCCAGGAGCCAAGAAGGCAGAGCCGCTGTGTGGAGGGAATGAGGATGGACCAGGGAGGAAGGTCCCAGGAGAGGACCAGAGCATCCAGGCCTCTATGGCCCTCTTTGGACAAAGAGTCCATTTGCTGGGCTTCAGCAGGTGCTCTGGCCCTTGCTGCGGGCCGCTGTGGCAGACCATACTTTCCTGTGGTGACTGCAGTGACAGCTCCCATCCCCTGCCCTCTGCAGCATGACCTTCTCCACTGGGGAGTCTTCTGCCGCTCCCCGCTTCCTTGGCAGCAGAAACTATCCTATGGGACTTGCAGGCCTGGTCTCGGGAGACCTGGTACCGCCATCTGGGCCCAAAGGGGTGCTCAGGAACATCCTCCGTTTGAATCCAGTTGCCATCTGGGAGATGCCATTTCTCCTGCAGAGGCCACGGATGGGCCTGTAGGTGCCCAAGTTCAGCTCCAGCTAAGACCTCAGTCAATGGCCAGCAGCAATGGCCAGACACAGTGACCAACCTGGAGTAATCACCCAGCTGAGCCTTCAGGTGATGGCAGCTCCCATAGACACCTGACCGCAGCCCTAGGCGGGGCCCCGTGACAGTGAGGCCACACGGGACACGTATTGAGAGGTAACACGCTGGTGTCTGAGCAGTAAGTTTGGGGTGCTTTGTTATACAGCAGCGGGGCCCAAGCAGCCTCTGTTGGCATTTGCCTCCCCACGGGGAGGCTCCTGGACTTGTCGCCCACCGTATACCTGGCATTCTGTTGGAGTTCGTGTCATTTGCTCGGGCAGAGCCAACCAATCCTCACTTCGTTATGAGGGAGGAGCTGCCCTGCAGAGAGAGGGGCTGCATCACCCGGAAGTCCCAGCATCACCTTGGGTGGCTAAGGGTGCTGCCCCACGCAGCCCCTCCAGGATCCAGGTTCACGGAGGCTCCTTCACCTCCTCCCTCGCTCAGATGGGGAGGGCGCCTGCAGATACGCTCTTGAGCTCCTCATGTCCCAGCCTGCAGCCTTCAAATGGCCCTCATCATTCCTTTCCTGTGTCATCGGCCAGAGCCAGCCACATGGCCACACCTGGTTGTGAGGGGACCAGGGGTGGCATCTATGTGGCCAGGAGGGAAGGGGGCCTGGATGCTGGGGAGGGCTAGCACTGACTCCACTGAGCATTCTCCAGTTTTAAGCATGAGGACGGGAGGCTGGGGGACCTGAGTTCTGGCTGGAGTCAGCCAGCATGCTGCCCCCATGGCCTGTCCAGCTCCAGAGGGCCAGCATGGCCAGGCACAGCCTGCACTTTTCTTTTCTCAAAAATAATTAGAGCAGCATCTCTGGGACCAGCCGGTGAAGCCCCAGAAACAAGGGACAGGAAGGGCTGCCACCAGCAGCAGGCCTGGCGGGGGGCTCTGCTGAGGCCCTGGAAGAGGGCCGCCTTCCCAGCAGAGGCCGTGAGCAGGGTTTCAAAGCTCCGGAAGGGAACCGAGGCTGCATTGCTATCCTGGCGGCTTGGCTAATTTAAAGGGGGATGCTTTTTCTCATCTGCCACCTGCTGGGATTTTGTGTTGGTGGGCTGAAATGGACCCATATAATACTCTGAGGAGGCCCGAGTGTCCCCTGCCGGCTGCCACACAAGCACAGGGAAGCTAATCCCAGATAAACACAGCGGGCAGAGCGCAGGCGGCAGTTTTCTGTGGGAAATCCATCCATGGAGCAGCGGGCAACCCTGGCGACGGACCCGCCAGGGTCACAGGTCTCTGTGGATCCAGTGTGCTGTGGGGCAGCTTTAGAAATCTTTGTGGGGCTCTACAGGGGTGACGGGGAGGATCAGGGCTTTCTTTAAAGCCGCCCCCCCCCCATCATCTTTAATCCTGTGAGCCGGAATTCTAAAGCGCATCTGGCAGGAGCGCGAGAGAGGTGCTGGGGTGACAGGCGGGTGGCCAGCCCCACGGCCAGCCCAGAGTTAGGACAGGCTGCACCCCTGCCCAGGAGCTCCAGCTTCCCATTCAAGGGGTCAGGCTGCTCCCAGGCCCCTTCACCCTGCGGGCACCTCCGTTCCTCCAACCCCTGCAGCCTCTCTGGCTTGGGTCGGCCCCGGATGGTCTGATGGGGCCGTGGAGGGTGCCTTCCTGGCTCTGGTCCTAATCCGGCTCATACCAGCTCTAGGGCTCTGGCTGGACAGTTTTGTGGGTTGTAAATGGGAACAATAACTCTGAAGGGATTGGTGGGAAGTGAGGGCTGGGGAGGGGTTCCCAGGAGACAGGAAGGAAGGGGTGCAGGGAGGGAGCAGGGCTGCTCTGGGTAAGGAGGCAGAGGGGGAGCAGGAGGCAGAGGGAGAGGCTCAGGAAGGAGCAGGGTGAGTGGGACTGGGGTCAGCAGGGTCAGTCCCCACCTCTTCACCATGGGCCAGGGGTTCTAGAGCCTCTGAGCAGTGTGTGGACTGAGGCAGCCTGAGCAGGTGGCAGGTGGCGGGGACAACGTGGCCATCAGGGCACCATTTTTGCAAGAGCAGGTCTTGGTTCAAATTGGCCAGCTGTCCTGCCAAGAAAGCGCACTGTGTACAGCCCGCACGGTGTGTGGGCTCCTGCTGCTTCCGTAAGGAGTCACAGGGGCTCCGCCTGACAGCTGGCTGATTCATGACAGACAGCTCCGGAGGTTGGAAGTCAACAAGGGCCCACTGGAGAACGCCAGAGGGGCAGCAGGCCGTGCCCCCGCAGAGGCTCAGGGGACAGCCCGGCCTCCTTCTCCATCTGCCAACCCAGCTGCGATGCATCTCACCCCCTCCCAAAGCCAGGGCTCCCTCTAGCTGAAGCCTGAGAAAGAGCTCTGGGGAGCCAGGATCACCTGGGCCAAGTGATTGTGCAGGGCTTCCTGGATCAGGACCTCTTGGAGGGGGAGGTGCGCGGTCTGCCCACCATAAGGGGGCGCCACCAATACATGTAAATAGGAAGCCAAGCGCCAGAACCAAGCTGCCCATCCTCAGGTGGACTCCTGCTTGCTCCTAAGCTTTCTGGTGGAAAAGGGGCACAGGGTCAAGTTCACCAAGCTCCTTGGTGAACAGAAAATTAGACAGAAAATGAGGCTTGGAGCTCAACCCTGGTCAGCTGGTGCCACAGGCATTTGCTGTGAGCCTGGCACTGGGGTATCCCTAGGCCTGGACCCAGCAGGTGCTCAGTGAGCTCCAGGGATGTCAGGACCAGGTGCCGAGCTGACACCATCCCATCAGTTGTGTGGCCTCGCCACCTTGTGGGTGCCTCAGCTTCCATGTCTCAGAAGTGGGGGGTCTACCCCTCGTGCACAGCATTGGGGAGCATGGTGACAAGGCCCTGTGGTGATGCTACAGGAGGGTGACGTCCTGCCCCAGCGCCCATGGGCTGCCCTGCTTCCTCACGCTCTGCACCCCAGGCCCCAGTTGTGTCCTCGCGTCCTCACCAGCCCTGCCTAGACTCAGCCAGCAGAGAGGAGCCACAGCCGACCAGAGTGCCATGAATACACAGGCTCCTCAGAGACCAGCTGCTGGGTCCTTTCCAGAGGAAGGGATCCGCGTGATTCTCCACCGCGTATTTAAATTCAAATTAGTCATTATTTAATGTTGGGACAAATAGCTGCGGAAGGTCATGTTTTCAGTTTAATGGTGTTTTCCTAATAATGGAGACCAACTCCTGGCAGGACAGACGTGTGGCAATAACACTCGTGCTTTCTTTGTCCTGCTGCTGTTTGCAGGGAGGCTGGAGAAGTGATACACAGCCCTCTCAGTCTCGGCCTCCTCCACAGAGGCCTGCCCCTCCGGGCCACCGTCACTGCACAGGCCAGGCGGTCAGAGGCACAGGCCGGCTCCACCCTCAGGCCCCCCAGGCTCTGTATGTGCGGTGGGTTGGCTCTGTATGTGTCGGAGAGATCCATCTGCATTCAAATGGGGGTCAGCCACTGCCCAGCTGAGTGGCCTTCAACACTTCACTTAACCTCTCTGGGCCTCGGTTTCCTCCTCTGTAAGATGCGGACAACGATGGTCCCTACTGTGTTGTCCTCTTGAGCAGCACTACACACGCGGTGTCAGAATGGTGCTCAGCCCGAGGGCACACTCGGGAAGCGTCGGCTGCAGCACCACCATCACCATCGCCGTGGCTGTTGGTGTGCCTAACACAGTTGCCACCAGGCGCCCTGTGCTGTGCCCCAAATCGTTCCCAGCCCTAACCCCTGCTGGCAGGCCTTCTCAGTGTCCGCTGCGCCGCCTCCCCCCGGCCCTGCCAGGACCGCGGGACATGCCCTCCTCTGGCAGGAAACTTTCCCTGGCTCTCGGTGCCTCGGAGCATGCTGTCCCAGGCCACGCTGCTGTCACCTTCTCTCCACGTCCTCTGGGAAGGGTCCCAACTGGGCTTGGTGAGCGGCCACCTGCTCTGTGCGTGGTGTGAGCCTTCCCCACACCGTGGAGTGCACGGGAGGATGCCAGGGGGTGTGCGTGCACTGGTCTCCTGACCTGCCACCCCGCACCTGGACGGCCACTTTCCCTTCAGGGGCCTGTGCAGCTCCGGCTTTCTGTGAGGGATTCCAAGTGCAGAACGAGGATCCGCCGTCGGGCCCGATGGCCTTGGGTGTGCACCACTGGGGCAAAGTCGGCCTGACCCACAGTGCCACCACTCCAGCTGCAGGTGAGGCCCCTCTCCTCCACGGATCAGTCTCAGGTGCCAAACCGGGTTTCCAGCCGGAGCTCCCTGGGCTCTGAGTGGACCTCAGTGCTCAGGCAGCCGCTCCTGACCTCCTCAGAAGTGCTTGGTGACAGCGGGGCCCAGGTACAGAGGCTTTCACTTACAAGATGGCACCTCCAGAGTCCTGGGCAGAGGACGGCCTGTCCTCCCGGTCAAAGACAAAGCACCAGCCACATGCCCATCACCCAAAAGCCCTGAGGCAGCCTCACCGAGAGAGCTCACAGCCCGAAGCCAGCTCCAGCGTGACACCCAACAAGTGGGTCCCCCATGTCAGCTGCTGAGAACGTCTCCTTATGCCAGGCACAGACCTCAACCCAGTACCTGCTGCCCTATCCCCAGGGACCCAGGGACTGCTGGGCAAGGATGCTGTGGGCTTCAGACTGGCAGGAAAACTGTCCCGAGGGGCCCTGACACATCCCGTGGGACCATCTTTTACAGTTCAAGAAATTGGTATTAAAAGCCGGTAAAGTGCCGTCTGCTGTTGCAGAAAAGCAATCGTCTTCTCTCGTTGCTACTGAGATGACAAATCGATTCTTACAAAACGATTCCCAGAGAAGGGCGGGCTTGGGGGAAGCCGGGCTCTGAGAGGGGATGCCTGCGTCCCAGCTGGGGTGGAGTGCTCCCTCTCAGCCAGGAGCCCCCTTCCCCGAACCACAGCAGGCTGGGGCTCAGACCACTGCCCTTTGGGCAGGACTGCAGAGGGAAGGGCAGCAGCGGCTGGACAGGTCCTCCCTGGCAGGCCAGTTCATATTCTCAAAGTGATAGAACATGCTGGGTTGTTATGGAAACCTGTGGGCTTTCTGGCTCTGGAGTCCAGGCCTACCCAGGCCTGATCAGTGCCCCACCCAGCAACCAAGCACCTGTCCCAGGCTGGCCACCTGCCATCTCATCTCTGGCTGACAGTAGTGCCCAATATCCTACACCATCAGAGTGGGGCCTGGGCTGTCTTGTCTCCCTGGGTCCCCAGAGCAGGGCTGGCAGGTGTGTGGGGTCAGTGACTGAACCAACCTGGCCATGGAGGCACTGCTGTCCTCGGCTGTCAGGAGACATCCCAGGACCAGGTAGCGAGGCAGCACTTCTGCACAGTGCCACATGGGAGGGTCCCAATGTTGCCAAGATCTCAACTCTCCTGCTCATCCCACTCAGACTGGCACCAAGGTCTAGAAACCCCACACGTGGGCACGAAGTGACACCTGGCAGGACAGGCTGCAGATGCGCTTGCCAGTGACTATCCAACTGCCCCATGACGCCTCTCATGACGGGGCGCTCGCCATCTCCAGGGCACCCCGCCCATCTCTGAACGTCTGCAGCAGCTGAAAGCTGGTGTTAAGGCTCAGCCGGGTTCTGCCTGTGTCTCCCTAACGCCATCAGAAAGCGGTGTCCGCAGGGGAAGGAGCACAGGTCGCAGCGCATGCCCAGGTTCAGGCCCCCCTCTGCCGTCTATTGGTTGGTGAGGTTTGGTGAGTCGCTTACAGTCCCGGGCCTCGTTTCCTCCTCCATGGCGGTCCCTCCTCACAGGGCTCTGCTGTGGGGAGCCCAGCGAGGGCCGGCCATGGGCACCCACCATGGAGGCCCAGCTCCACGGCCCCTCCCCTCCTCCAGGAGTCTGCAGATCCCTTAGGAGTGATGGACACCAAGGCCTCTGCCCGCCAGGCAGCTCAGCCTCCCAGCACAGGGCCACAGGCTGGTGGCTTCAGTGACGGACATTTCGCCCGGTTCTGTAGATCACAAGATCTGAGAAGAAGGTTCCAGCAGGGCTGAGTTCCTATAAAGACCCTCTCCCTCTCCGGGCTCGCCAGTGGCCACCTCCTCCCTGTGTCCTTCATGGCACAGAGGGCGCTCTGCAGGTCTCCTCTTACAAGGACACTAATTCTGTCCCAATAGCCTCCATCCTCGGCCTCGCTGAAGTTTAATTACCTTCTTAAAGGTCCTCTCCTCAGATTCAGCCACAAACCGTGGGACTCAAAATGGGTTTCATGTGGGGACACAAGTCAGTCCATGGCAATACTCCACGGAGCTGGAAACAGGGACCAAATACACACACACACTCACATACTCACACGCTCACATTCTTACACGCTCACACACTCATGCACTTACACACTCACACACGCTCACACGCTCATGCTCACACACTCACTCACATGCTCACACATGCTCACATGCTCACACGCTCACACTCACATGCTCGCCCACGCTCACACGCTCACACACACTCACATGCTCATATGCTCACACACTCACTCACATTCACACATACGCTCACACGCTCACACATGCTCATATGCTCACACTCACGTGCTCACATGCTCACACTCACATGCTCACACATGCTCATATGCTCACACTCACTCACACACATACTCACATGCTCACTCACACACGCTCACATGCTCACTCACACACATGCGCACACGCTCACACACTCATGCTCACATGCTTACACACACTCACATGTTCACACACACGCTCACACACTCACATGCTCACACACGCTCACATGCTCACTCACACACATGTTCACACACACACCCACACACGCTCACACGCTCATGCTCACATGCTCACACACTCACACACACGCTTACACGCTCACATATGGTTCCCAGCAGCCCAGAGGTGAAGCGATCCATGTGGCTCAGAAAATGCATGGAGAGACGCTGTGGTCTTCTCCACCCAAAGGAGCATCACCCAGTTGGTCGTAGAAACTCTAAAGAGCTGGTGAACTGGCGCACTTGTGCCAGCAAGAAGCCACCTGCTGTCCCATCCCTTCACATGACCTGAGTGGAACAGGTGGGAGACAGGAAGGGCAGCAGTCACTGGGGAGGGGCTGGCTCCCTGGGCCTGTGTCCTGGGTGAAAAGTCCTGGTGCCAACGGGCTGGCGGGGACTCAGCAGGAAAAGGCCACTGTGGACAGCACTGGCAGGCAGGTCAGGAAGGAATGTGGCTCGCCACCCACATCACGGGAGGCCTCCCAGAAGAGACGCAAAGGGGCAGAGCTGCGACTTGGCCCTCCCTTGGCCTTTCTTTCCACACAGGTTTCCCTGGCAAGAGCTTGGGAGACGGATGTGCCGAGTGGCGGTGAGTCTTTTCCCTCTGGCACATTCCCTGTGTCCTCAACACCCTCTGAAGACGCGCTTCTCGGCATCTGGATGGTCTCCACGAGGTTTACTGGCTAAGTATGCCATGAATGACTTCACCCTGGGCTTTTGCAAACCACATGGCTGACTGACCTTCTCCAGACCTGTGCTGGCCACTCTCACCAGCTGGCCCCAAGGGAGGGAGGGGCTGATGTGCCAAGTAGGGCCAGCAGGAGCAAAGGCTGGAGGCTAGGAGGTCGGGGCCAGGAGCCTGCGGAAGTGCTGGAGGGAGGGGTGGAGGTAGGGTGGGGACACAGGGGCAGCGGAGGGCAGAGGATCATCAGCCTCCAGAGCCAGTCCTCCTTCTCTGCACAGCACCCTGAGGCTGCCATGGGGCCATGAGCACACCTGGTGGGCTGAGCACCGCCGAGTGCTTCCTAGTCAAGGAGGCTCTCTGAGAAGGGGGGCCTCACACTTACGCATTTGAGAAACTCTTTGTGCACAGCTGTGGTTCTAAGGTCTAACCCTGGGAGGCAGAAACTGTCCTCATCCTCACCTGACAGACAGGAAACTGAAGCACAGAGGTGAAGCAGCTAACCCAAGGTCACACAGTGTGAGCAACAGGGCCACAGTTCCCTGGAGCCCAACTGCTCAGTGCTGTCCAGGACCAAGCCCTCCACTGGCCCCACTCCATGGGGATAGGGCTTTCCAAGAGCCCCCTTATATAAAAGCAGAAGTCTCAGGCACTTGGGCTCCAACATGCCATGTGGAGCTATCCCATGGCTGAATTTACCTAGCTCCCTGAGCCTTCCCTGTCATCGCTGTTTGGTGACGAGAGCAAAATGCCATAGGTAGAGGGAGGCCCACAGACTCCAGAGTCTGCAATTCTCTAAGAACTTGTACAGAACAGAAATGGGAGCTCAGGGTCATTTATTTCCTGCACGTCTTTGCCGAGGAAAGGGCAATGGATTAAGACACATTTTTGGAGTTCATTCCCTGGCTGGCAGTTTACTTAAGCATGACTGTCTCTGAGTCTCGACCTAGTCATGGAGAAATGGGAACAGAAGACAGCCTCCCCACCTGGCTCACAGGTGTCTGGTGCTCAAGACCTGCTCAGCATCATAAAGGGCTGTGTGGCTCCAGCACTGACAGCAGCATCCCAAGGCCAGCTGCTGTGCTCACTGGGCAGCTTTCAGAGCCTGTGCGTGGACAGGGTCCTGGACACTCTGAGACATTACTAGATTCACAGGACTTTGGCATCACTAAGGACAGGAGTCCTGGCTGGATTGTTAAGTCCTGGGGGAAACTGGGTTTTCTTCATCCTTATACCCCAGCAGGGCCGCAGGGCCAGATGGGGAGTCGGCACAGGGGGGTGTACACAGAGGCGGCTTCGCTCAGGCCCAGCGAAGCGCACGACTCCCGGAGCATCCTCAGCTTCCACCTGAACTCTGCCGTGAAGGGAATCCTGCCTCGCCCAGCCGAGGAGCTGTCCACCTGCTCAGGCCCTTAGGGCTCCAGCCCGGAGAGCAGAAGTGTGCTGCGCATGTCTGGCCTGAGGGTTCCCTTTCACGACTGAACTTGGCTCATGGATCCTGAAGTGCCTCCCTGACATTATCACACTCTCACCAGCACCGACACCATGAACCCGCGTGGTGCTCCTGGAGGAAGGCCAGAGCCGGGTAGAAAGGAGCGCTGCCCTAAAGACTGAGAAAGAGGCGTCACTGAGAAGGACCTACCGCCGAAGCCAGAAGAACAGAGGAGCGCTCTCCTGGCTGGCAACCCCAGAAGGCTGCGGGAAGAGGCTGATGATGGCTGGTTGGAGTGGAATTGTCCTTGGGGGATGGAGAAAGGTAGAGTGGACATGTAGGACAAGAACTGTCCTTGATCAGCATACTGGTGAAACTCTTCCAGAAGGGAGCAGAAAGAGGCAAATAAACCCAGTTAACCGGAGGGAAGAAGTACTTGAAGACTGGAGCAGGGAGAGTCATCCTCAAAATAACAAGTGCTCTGGAAAAGAGACCAGAGCAATAGGGCAGAATGACCCTCAAAGATAAAGAGGAAACATTCAAATACAAGCTCAATGTGTCCAAGACCAAGTCCATGAAAAGAAGCCCAACAGTAGACCCACCCTAAGGAAAACGTCAGACTCTAGGATATCAGGGGAAAGAAACCCAGGCAGAATGCATTGCCCACACAGGTGGCAGGGCCACCTCCAGCACACCACGTAGGAAGCCGGTGTAGGAAGGAAAGGGGATAGCTCCAGAACTGTCTCCTGACTACAGCCAACAGATGGAAGATTCTAGAAAGCAGGGTGTTATGGTTTGGGTATGACGTGTCCTCCAAAAGCTCATGTGTGAGACAATGCAGGAAGGTTCAGAGGTGCAATGCTCAGATTCTGAGCAGCGTAGCCTAATCGATGGATGAACTGGTGGTATCTGTAGGCAGGCAGGGTCACTGGGGCATTGGAGTATATATTTTGTCACTGGAGAGCAGAGCTCTATCTCTGTTTCCTGGTTGCCTGAGCAGCTTCCTTCGCCACACCCTTCCGCCATGATGTTCTGCCTCACTTTGGGTCCAGAGCTATGGAATTGGCTGACCATGAGCTGGACCTCTGAAACCATGAGCCCAAATAAATATTTCCTTCTCTAACTTTCCTGCTAGGTCTTTGGTCACAGAGAGGAAGAGCTGACTAGAACACAGGGCCTCCACCCCGACACTGGTCCCCCCACAACAGTGCTTGGAGATGTGCCCTAGTCACTTGGGAGACGGATCGAATAAGGAACTCATTTGATTGAATGAGTTACTCATTTGATTAACTCATTCCATTGGAATGGAACAGACCAGTATAAAACAATTTATGTCTTAACAATGGTGGTAAGTACGGAGATAAAGCTATGATAATGGCGCAATTAATTTGGAAGCACAAAAGAGAGGATGAAAAAGTGATAATGTTAATTACAGACTGTGGTCTGTAAATTGCATCCATGATAAGCAGAGGAGGCAGACGTGAATCCTTCCTCCTGACACCCCTGTTCTTGCTCTGCGTTCCGGCAGCGCAGGGCAAATCTGGGAGACTGCTGTGTCTGGCGCCAGGAGGCGCCTGGCGATGGCTTTCCTTTTCTGCCTGCTGTGGTTACTGGGGCCCCGACGCCTCCTGTGAAGCCCGATGGTTCTGAGGTGCAGGCGTGTGACCACGTGGCAGAGCGCAGAGCCCCTCCCCCAACAGGACGCTGCAAGGGAGGCCGGGGCCTCCACAGCCATAAGCAACAGGCCTGGGGGG
This sequence comes from Geosciurus inauris, assembly GCA_004024805.1. Taxonomy (NCBI): domain Eukaryota; kingdom Metazoa; phylum Chordata; class Mammalia; order Rodentia; family Sciuridae; genus Geosciurus; species Geosciurus inauris. Next base: position 91,356 of record PVHX01002233.1, read on the forward strand.
AAGTGGCCTTCTGCTTCGCAGACGGCCTCTGACCTCCCTCCTTCCTGTCCTCCCAAGTAAGCGATTTCTGAGGCCCTACTGTGCATCAGATAAGCACCTGGGCATATCTGTCCCTCTTGACGTGGGCACTCAGAGCAAAGCCATTGCTCCAGGACTCACACTGTCCACGGCAGGAATGCCAATCCATGTGTCCTGCCCCAGGGTGCTTTATTTTGCCCAGAGGCTCGCGCCCGCGTCTGTGAACTGAGCCACGAGGTGAGGTGACGCGTCCATACTCTCAGTCCAGTTAGGTAGCGGGAGCCTTCCTTTCACCGTGCAGCCCCACAGCTGACCACGGGGCAGCCTGAGTCTGCCTGCCACGCGGCTCCACCTGGGCTGGCCTCCTCCGGCCCAGCTGTGCTTGGGTTTCGGGTCCTGTGCTGGGGAAGGGTGCCCGCAGGCTCTCGTGGCACTTTCCTGCACCACAGAGGCAGCTGGCTTCTTCGGGCCAGGGTGGAAGGGCCTGACTCCTCGCCCAGGAATGACACACTGCACCCTGTTTGTCTTGGCTGGCCTTGGCTGAGTCCCTCCCTCCCTCCAGGGAGGGTGCCCTGGAGGAGACCGGCACTCCCTCCAGGCCCCGCGTCCACTCCCTATCTCTTCTTTCCCCTCACAGTGGCATGGAAGCTGTTTCAAGTGACCCCACAGCATGGGCAGTGCAGGCCTGCGGCTCCAGGACCCCAACTGCACCTCACTCCTCTCCTGCCTGCCTCCACGGGGAGCCACTGAGACCCTGCACTCCGGACTCGTCTTCTACCCATGAGCACCGTTTGCTACTCCCAGTGACACTGGTTTTCTCACCTGCATTTAGGACACTTGCAGAAGGACATATGCTGCATTTGGAGCCAGCTAGGGACCGTGAGTGCAAACCTTGACACCGCCCTGGGGTACAACTCTCCGTCATGTCAGTCCCCTCAGCCATTGACATGCTCACCTCGTCCCCACCAGCCTGGCCCGAGCAGCCTCATGCTCTGCTGCACAGACGGAAAACCAACCAAGGGTGGAGGCTGGCAGAAGTGGCACACCAGGACAGAGCAGGGTTTTCCTGAGCACAGACTCACTCTCCAGGCTGTGACGGGAGGAAACGAGGCACTCTGGCTCAGGGGGAAGTTGGGAGTTGCTTCAAGTACAGAAGGCACCAGAGGTGGGGTTGGAAAGTCTAGGGCAGGGGTGGTGGAGCCTCTGCAAGCCCCCGTATCACCACAGAGGAGCTGTGGTCCAAGGCTGACCTGGGCAGGAGACTGTGCTGGGGTCTGGGACAGTTTGCCAGAGTCCCAGGGAGCCAGCTCTCTTTGCTTCAGCAAATGTGCATTGAGCAGCTACGACATGCCAAGTTCTGAGGAGCCATGGCTCCAAGTTCAAGGGAAGAGCCCAGGCTGCACAGGGACCTGACCAAGGGGAGGCAATGAGCGGGGGGGGGGGGGGTAGCAGAGGTGACCTGGTGGCCATGGTCACCAGGCCCATCAGACTGTCTCTAGGCCAGAACTGTACTGCTTTTCCAGGGAACGGGCTGGCCAGGCCTAGGGGCACCCAGCAGGGGCTGCACATAGCTGGGAAGCGGCAGGACAACCACAGGCTGCAGGCGTCTCCCAGTCTCCATGTTTTGTGATCTTTTCCTCCTTAACGATCTGATCTTTGAAATGCAACATGGTCTAGAAGGCCAGCTACCTGCTAAGGGCAAGTGACTCACTCAGCCACTTCTGGTGGGGAAGGCAGGAAGCAGCCTGGCTTGGAGCGGAGGTCATGGCCTTTCCCAGCAGACATCCATTTGTTCAAGCTCATTGCTGTGTGACCTTGGGCGATTTACTTATCCGCTCTGAGCTTCAGTGCCAACATCCATAATACTGGGAATAGCACCGACATTTAGCTCTTTTGCATATTGGAATCGTGCCTATAAACAGCTTAACATGCTCAGAACATAGTGTCTTTCTGATAAATGGTAGATGAGCACAAAAATGCCTAAACCATTATCTACATGTTGAACTATTCTGGATCCATTAAAATGCTGCTTATAAAGCATTCCTAATAATGTGGGGAAATACGTACATGATGAAAATTCAGAGTATAAAAATGTCTCAATTGTATAATAAAAAGTCATAGAAGACGACAAGGGAAACATCAAAATGTTAAGAGACCCCTCTGGCGGGTGGGTTTACAGGCGACGAGCAGTTTTTCAAATTCTGGTGGTCTCCCATAAGCAAGCAGCTCTGTTGAGGTGGGGTCCAGGCCTTGGCCTCTGGGCAAGTTCTTGCAGCAGTGTCTGCTGGGCATGGGAAGCCAGTGCTGGTGCTCTTTTGGCCCCCAAGCAAGGGCCAGTAAGCCAGGTCAGCACCTCGGACAGCGCTGGCAGATGGATGCAGCTGGGCTGAGGGCCTGGCCAGCAGCAGGGCTCCTGCCCCAGATGTAACACCTCCATTGCTGCAGCAGCCCGGGGTTTTCTGGAGGACAGGCCTGTGGTGGCCTGTGATCCACACCACTGGCTTTGTATTTCAACACAGTTTTCTAAAAATAACAGCAAAGTATGCAATAAGATGAACAGGAGTACCTGCTTCCTGCAGCCTCACCAAGCCCGAGTTCCTATCGCTGAGCAGGAACTGGGTTTTTGACGGTGTGAGACGTGAAAGGAGGGTCTAGTCATCTGACCTGTTGTTCATTCCAGGGAGGCTGAGCCTCTTTTTAGGTCTGTGAAAATGTGTGTTTCTGTATAGTTTTAATGCCCTTTCCTCTTTTCATTAAAAATCTTATTGTAGCTTTCCTTTTTAAAATTAAGAACACATGGATGTTGAAAGTCATTTGCATTAGACGAACCAGAGTCCAACTCTCAGGCTCTCTCCAGCTGGGTAACTGGGGAAAATTGCTCCTCTTCTTGGGTCTCACTTTCCTCCTCTATGAAATAGGGATATTGTGCTTTCCCTGTAAGACATCATGGGGCTGGAGAAAATGTGTACAAAACAGGGAAGGTGGCCCAGGTGTGGCGTGGGCTTTGTCCAGACCCGACTCCTCCATGGTCTGGTGCCTGCTAAACTTGGGTCAGCACAGGGGGAGCCCCGGATCTCCAGGTCACACAACTCAAGAGCACCCCTCCACTCCAGGCTGCGAGATCCGTACTCCTGACACACCTGGCTCCCTGTCCCAGGTGTGGCCCAACCCTTCCCTCGTGTCCCCCAGCTTGGCTCCTGTCGAGACGCACTGTCCTTGTGGTGTGAGCCTGGAATGGCTCCTGAGCAGGTAGGTGCCGAAGGCTGTCGGCATGCCTGACACCAGCTATGGAAACAATTTTAAAAGGCCAAGAAATAGTTGGGTTTTTTTTAAGTGAGTAACTACTTAAAAAACTGAAGCAATTTCTATCAGCTAATAAAAGAATGGCTTTGTCTGTTTATGTAGAAAATGACAATGGCTGGGCTCAGCATGAAGCCTGGGCTTGGCCACACAGCCGTGAGGTACCACTGCTCACCACTGCAGCACCCACGGCCCTGAGCACACCTCAGCTGCTGACTCCAGCACACCAGCCCGGCATCACTGCACTCTGCTCCTGTGGGGACAAGTCACACCCGGCTCTGAGCCAGGGTCACACTTGTCTCCTCTTCCAGGCAGGCTCTCTGGATCCCTCCAGGTGGAAGATCTTTCTCCATCTCTGCCCTCCACACGTGTGCTCCATGCTCCTGGGCCCCACAGGGCATCCGCTCCCCTCCCTGATGTGGCCACATCCCATCCACCACTGCACATTCACTGCTTTCCATGGTGTAGACAGTCCTTGCCAAAGCGCATTCGGTCATGGGCCAATGGGATGCCAAGGTACAGCAGCTTCCAGTCCCACTGGCCCCTGAAGCAGCCACAAGAGATGCTCAGGCAGAGCAGATGGAGGAGTCAGAGGACCAGGACTGTGGCTCCCACTGCCTCCTGTACTGGACAGCGGGGTGGCCTTGGGGAAAAGAAGTTCTCTGTCTCCATGTGCTCGTCTGTGCCATGGAGACGATGTCCCCACCTCCTGATGAGCAAGGGAGATGAAATACACGTGCACACACATGCACACTCACACATGGGTGCTGGCGGGTGAACCTAGCCAAATGCATGGGATTTTGTAGGTGCTCAGCATATGGTCATGACACCAAATAAAAGAAAAGGAATCCTGACATTCTGAGGAAAGATGAAGCCAGCTGGCCATGCGTCCACACACCCACTCCAGCCTGTGTGTAGCCGTTGTCCTCAAGTGGGCACAGATGGGCATGTCCACAGCCAGGCCAGCTCTGTTTGTTGGCAGCACCTGCCAGGCCCTGTGGTCACTGACGTTGGCAGCCTCTAGTGCCCCAGGACAGACTGCTCGCCCGACAGTGGCACTCCAGGAACATCCTCCCTGGCAGCAGCCCTGTGGTCCACCTTCCACTCCCCATGTCCACTCCTTACTCCCCTGGTGACACTTCTAAGACAAGCAGACCTCTGAACAAGCTCCTCAGCCCCTTCCCAGCCAATGTCCAGCACAACTGTCACCTTCTACAGTAAGACCCACAATGAACGTGGCCCTCCCACCTGGGGCCAGAGTGCTCTGTGCCCAGCAGGCATGGGTGGCCTCTGTCTGCCCTCTGTCACTGCTTCCCTTTGCTAAGCCCGAGGCAATGACGATAGAGCTTGCTGGGACGGCCTCACCTTTCAAAAGGCCTTCTGATTATTGAAGTAAGCTCACAATTTTAGAGCACAGCTGCTTGTTAGAGACCGCTCCTGCGTCTGGGTTTACAAAGGCCACCTTCTCCCCCTCTGACTCATGGGCCAGGAGATGCAGCTTGGCTTTGGGGAGCTGCTGGTGGCTTTGGTCAGGAAGGGGGTGCCACTGGTGCCCACCTCTCCTGGGCACGGCCATCCTCCTGCTTCGCACCAGCAATGCCCAGCACGGGGGCTTTTCGTCCTTCCCGGAGTCCACATCCTCACGCAGCTGCACACCTGCTCCTGAAGTCTCGTTTGTTCACCAAGACTTGACATCCCCCGCCCCAGACACGCAACAGTCTCGACTTCATCAGTTCATCAATCAACACGGCTCTTCAAAAACTAATTTCTTAATTATGAACTTGGATCATTCATTTGTCAAATTACTGAAGGGAAACAGAAACATCAGAAGCATCTAATAATTGACCTTCCTCGTCCCGCTGCAACCACAGCAGACACCTGGCCAGCGGCACGGATGTCTCTCCATTCCTTCCCGTTCCTGATCCCAGTGTGTGAGCACACTGGTGGGCCAAAGCCAGGACAAACAGGGCACAGCAGCACCCCAGCCTGGTGGCTCAGAGCCACATGAGGCAGGGAGCCTGCGGGTGTGACCAGGAGCTGAGGTTTTAATTTAATTTAAATTAATTCAAGTTTAATCTAGAAACACTGATATTTGATCTGCTATTGGAAAACTTAAGTGTCTTCGGAACTTAAGTGTCTTTGGCACGTGTGTCTAATTTTTAAGTATAAATCTCATGAAATCTAAATATAGGTCAAGGAATTTCCAGCAAAAATGTAGCAGCTGAATTCGTATGCATGACGTGCGTCAAATACACGCTGGATTTCAAAGGCTTAGTATGGAAAGGGAATGCAAAAGATCCCAGTAATTTTCACATCAGTTACCTGCCAACATGATCCTATTGGATGTACTGGGTTAAATAAAATGAGCTGTCAAAACCACTTGCCTGCTTCTCCTTCCATCTGCATATGGACACAGGGAATCTACAATGACATAATGGCCTGTCTGATAGGTCTTGCACTGAGCTGGGACGCTGCCAGGACAGGTCGGGCTGGACAGGCTGAGCCAGGCTGTGAGGCCACTCCCACCCCAGGCTGAGCAGAGGCCATGGAGCCCCGGGATCTCCCTCCCCCTCCCCGTTCTCCCTTTTCACTCCCCTAATGAGCCGAGGTCCCACGGCTGCCCTGCCTCACTGTTCTGTGTGACGTGCAAGTGGCAGAGATGACAGACCATGTCAGGACATCAAGGCAGGTGGCAGCAGCTGGAGCACAGGGCCAGCTTTCTGAGAAGTTGGCATTGGGGAGGACCCAGGAAGAGGTGGCACAGGGGTGTGAAGATCCCTCGGGGGGCTGCTGCTTTCCAGGAAGGGCCAGGAGGCCAGCTGCAATAGCATGAGGGGCCAGGGTGGCAGAAATTCCTGCCCCGCGCGGGGCTAGGGATGCCGCTGGCCTCGCCTGCGCCCTGAGGCTGAGCTTCTTGGCCTCTGGCTTCTCAGGCCTTCAAGGGCGCGGCCTTCTGCCCCTTCCTCTTTCCTCGGATTCCTTAAGCAGGTGCACCAGGACCCAGGGGAGCCGCGGCTAGGCCTCCACTTCCTCTGAACCCAGGGGGACGTGGCTTTCCTCTTACCGCATAACTGGGCCCATGGGTGGCCGCATTTTGCCGGCACTGTCACTGTCACGTGGCAACAAGAGTTCCGCCGTGACCCGTCAACACTTACAAGGAAGGGACGTCCCTGGAGTGGTGGATTTTATAAGGACGACGGCTTTCAATAGCAGCTTCTGCAGCTCTGCACACAGCCAGGCAGAGCGCGCACTTGTAAAGCTGGATGGCCTCTCACAAGCCGCGCGGGGCTCCCAGCGCTGTTGAACCTGAAGGTGAAGTACGTGTTCTTCTTTCACCAAAGACACAAGTTCCCACGGGAACTGAAGGCAGGCTGTTGTCACTCGCATGCCACTCAGCTTACATTTTCAAAAGGAATCACACACACACTTGTCCCCTCAAGATCGAGAGCTGCTTTAATAATAAGTGGGAAAGAGCTCTCTTTCCCACAGGGACTGGGCTACAAGGAACTCCAGCAAAACGGAGGCTTGGAAGTATTTCCAGAGTTAGGAAACGGCGCGTGTTGCTTAGGGGTCTCTCAAATGTGCACACCTGAAACGCCTGGAAACGGAAAAGCCTGTCCTCTTTAAACGTCTTCCCAACACAGGGGTCAGCCTGTGACAGCCTCCAGGGAGTCTGCAGGGAAGCTGAGGGGTGACACTCGGCCAAGCAGACGTTGGCACGGCTCTGCAGAGCTGTTGGATGGGGCGGGAAGCAGACCTGGCCTCGGGAGGAGGTGTTACAATACATTTGTCCCATGTCCCCGTGTGTGGGGCATTTCATCTTTGAAGGCCACTAATGTCAAGCACTGAAACCAACCCACATGGACCCAGACATGCTGCATCCCAAAGGGATCCAAAGTTTTCAAAAACCAGGTGTTTTTAGCTCATCCCCTTGCTACAGCACTATTTGCATTAAAATTTCAACTGCAGATGAAAATATTCACCTACACGTTTTGGATTAAAGTGCTTTATTTCATCTGAACTCCTCCTTCTAAGTGTGTAAACTGTGTGCAAGTCCACAGCAAAGGTTTTCTGCTAGCAGAAGGGTGTGTGAATATCACATGCACATGGACAGTCAGTAGGGATGCACACCCACCACCTTTGGTGATGTGGTGAGTGACAGAAACGATGTAGGCCCTTTGTCTAGATGGCCTGTGCTGGACACTGTTGTGGGCCCTGTGTTTCTGGTTGCAGGGAGGATGCCCACTCGTAGGGAAGCCAAGAATCTCAAGGGCTGGATGCTCCTCGGGTGTGCAAAGCCCAGCATGTCAGGGAGGATTAGGACGCTCTGAGCAGACTCTAGCAGCTACCCCCAGACACGCCTGCTGGGCAGCCCTGGGCCAGGCTGGATTCTCCAGGCCTCTTTGTACATAGAACTCTGGCCTCTGGGTCATCTGCAAAGGGCCACCTCAGGCCAGGACAGTGTCTCAGCTAGATCTCAGCTGGCCCTTGAGACACACACACCTCCCCTTCCCTGTGGCCCCAGGAAAATCACCTGATCTTGCTGAGCTAGGGTCCTTGTCAGCTGAACTAATCCCAGCACTGCACCTCACAGGTGGTCTGGGTATTAGTGGGAGGTGAAATCCCAGGTGGTGAGGGAGGCCCTGACCACAGCCATCTTGGAAGGACCATCTCTCTCCCCCAGCAAAGCCACTGCACAGGATCAAAAGGCCTTTCAGGAACCCTGCCCTCCCCAATGATCTGCCCCCGTCCCACCATGGTTGATCTTAGGGACCCTCTGGGCTGACCCCTGGTAGGATGGATGTCATTCCATGCCAGGGGCAGGGGAAGGTGACAGGAGGAGATCTGTTTGTTCAATGTCCATCCCTGGGACCTGGAGAATACCCAAGGGTAGCTGGGGGCTGTGGTGGCCCAAAGTGAAGGGGCGTGGCAGGGAGGACCCTTCTCCAACTTCTCTCTGTGAGGTGTCTGCTAGACACGTTCGAGGTCCCTGTCCAGGGCCTCCTGTGCATGGTACACAGGCACTGCTGGGATGGCCACTGCCCCCTACAGGGGGGACACCTCTGGGGACTGGCTGTCCTGGGCCTGCCCTCTCTGGATTGCGTTTCTGAGAGCTGCCCGTCCTCTAGGGGGAGCACCGGGCCCCTCCGGGGGACCCATGCTGAAAGGTGGAGCTCAGGACCACAGCCTCTCTCTCCCCAGACTCCATTGCCTGGAAGAGGGTCTGTGGAGGCCCCAGGGAATACGGTCCCTTCTGCCATCTGCCCATCCCACCATGTGGGGATTCCTCTCAGGGACAAAATGCACTCAAAACAACACACCTGCTCTCAGGGAGCCCGCGGGCTGCAGGGGGCAGAGAGACCGTGTGGTCGGCCCGGGAAGGAGGTCAGCAGGAGGTCAGGCCTGGTCTCCCAGGAAGGCAGCCGGAGGACAGCCCAGGCGTGCCGAGGGCGAGGAGGGGCCGGGCGGATGAGGCTGCCGAGGCAGGTGGGCTGGGGCTTGTGCCGAGAGCCTGGCGGGTTTCGCGGCCCAGCAGCGACTTAGACTCAGATCTGCAGGTGAACAGGTACAAGGCAGGCTGCCTCGTCCTTCCCGCAGAGCCTGCAGCCCTGAGTTCAGCGGGCAGCACCGAGGAGCCCATGCCGGCCCGGGCCAGCACCCAGGAGGTCAGCTGGCTGCACCGGCTGAGAGACGCCCTGTCCCTTCTCATCCTCACTCAGTGCTGGATGGCCTCAGGGCCAGGCTCTGCATCTGGGATCCCTACCTGTCCCCCACCCCTCCTGCAGTGCCCTGTCACTGGGCCTTCTCTCCCCGCCCCCCGCTGTCACCTCCTCCAGGAAGCCTTCTTGGACACACCTCCCTCATTCGGAATCACCCCCAGGACCCTGGTGTCTCTCATCCCACCCACCCGTCTTGTAACTGCCACGCTCGGGAGGTGGCAGGAGCACAGGCAGCAGCAGGTCCTGGACACACCAGGAAGCTCTGCAGCACCCTGGCCACTCAGGCTGGCTACAGCCATCGAGGCAGAAGCACAGGCCAGAAGCACAGGCCCCACGGGATGGCTGAGTGTCCGCCGCGCCCAGCCCCACGTGGTATGTTCTGAGCCAAGGGGAACAGCCCTGGGAGCTGGCTGCAGCCCTCGGGGTATTTGGAACAGCCCAGGAACGGGTCACAGGACCTGGTTCCAGCTCCTCCTTGACCCCGCGGGAGCAGCGCTCAGCCAGGGTTCCCAAACTGCAGGCCAAGGCAACTCGGGTCACCCTGGTATGTGCTCAGGATTTCAGGGGACACGGGGCACTCAGCAGCTCCTGGACTTTGAACCAACTGCCAGCTTGGGGGCATTCACAGTTCCAACACTGAACTTTGTAGTCAGGTTTGGGGCCGTTACTGTGATAAAAAGGAAAATCATCGGTGTGGAACAGGAAGTGGAGGAGGTCTGCTTGCCTGGGGCCTAATTCCAGCCTGGAGGGCTGTGCCCAGCCCAGCGAGGACACAGCCACCAATGGGTTGTGGGGGGCAGCAGAAGACAAGCACCATTTTCCCCTTCAATGTGTGGGTCTCTCTTTTTAAATGACCACTCTATTATTAGGACACACACACTTATTGTGTTGTTCATACCTAATTAATCAGTGGAAATTTTCGGGGGCGGGGAGGGGGTGGTTTGGCTTTGTTTGGTCTCAAGCTACCGTGAGAAAAATAGGCGACGCTAAGACTCAGTGAAGTGAATGGGGGACCTCAGGTGGGAAGAGGGCACTGCCATCTTGGTTCCCAACACCATCCCCCGAGGAGCCAGCGCCCTCTGGAGAAACGTCACGGCTGGACTGGAGGGAACAGGGAAGGGAGCCCTGAGCAGCCTGGGGGAGGAAAGGGGCCCACATGAGGGGCAAGCACCCCCGGTGTCTGCTGCAGGGACACAGGAGTCCTGTAGAAAGAGCCCGCGTGACAAGAGCTGGCCTTGTGAGCAATGACGTAGTATTGTTGGATTAAAGCTGAAAGTAAGAAATAAATATTCACAAGCCTATCCTCATATAAATAAATGATTAAACAAGTAAACAAGCTGGAGCAACAGGCCTTGATCAGGAAGGGCTGCACAGCCCTGTGAGTGTGGGCTGGACATGGCGACGGGAGGGGAGAGAGGGACGGGGGAGAAGGCCAGGGACACCAGCCCAGCCCATCAGGCGTCACCACCCTAAGCCCCATCGACGCGATGTGACCGGAGCAACCTCTCGCCCGGGCAGTCCCCCTCCCAGGCACCCGCAGGACCCCATCCAACAGGGACAAGCACATGGACGAATCCTAATGGAAGCCCACCTCACCAGGACTCTTCCAAGATGTCACCTGCCCAGCCTGAGGAGCCTGGCAGGACCAGACGCCTGACACAGGGAGGGGCCAGGGCCCCAGAGCAGGACAGCCTGAGGGACACAGGGTCTGGATGAATGTGGGCCTGGCTCCCAGCAGGGTGTCCACGCTGGTGACCAACGCAACACTGACAACGTGGGAACCTGGGGATGGAGCTCATGGTCACTGCCTCTGTCACCACTGTCACCACTGCCGCTGTCCCTAACCATAAAACCGAGAGAAGGCTAAAAACTCTGAACGGGGTTTGAAAAATAAACACAGGCATTGGAGGCAGATGGGCTGCAGCCTAGGCTGATTCCTCCCCACAGGGCACAGGACGTCCCGACACATCCCTGTGTCCCCTGGGCGTGGGGTGGCTCCTGCCAGTGGGTGCAGGGGAGCAGCAGGGGCCACTAGGACCCTGCGGCTGAGTCCAGGCCTCCGGCGCTGTGGGAGCTTGGCCCCCCCGTGGGAAGTGACCTGAGCCGCCTCCACCTCAGCAGCAGGAGTGACTCCACCCCCACCTGTCCTGCGGGCTCCTGGGCCCCTGCAGCAAAGTGGCGGCAAAGAAGAGAACCACGCGGCACACTGAGGCCACTACAGCACCTCCTTCCTCACCGCCACCATCGCCACCATCCCCTTACTTCCCCACAGGGTCACGCCACCCTCATCATTGCCACCATGGTCCTGGGATCCTCAGCACCACCGTTTCAGTGGCCCCAGCAGGGCACCACTGTCACCTTCCCCACCATGCCAAGCACGGACCACTCTGGCCACCACCTCGCCACTGCCAGGCCATCCCCTCGGCCTCCTCCACCTCATGCCACCTTCACTCCTGCCCTGTTATGGTGTGGATTGAGGTGTCCCTGAAAGCTGACGTGTCAGACAATGCAAGATGGTTCAGGGAGAGAGGACTGGGCTGTGCGAGTCCTGAGCCACTCAGCGACGGATCCCCTGATAGGGATCAACTGAGTGGTGACTGAAGTGTGGGTGTGGCTGGGGGGACCTGGGGCGTGGCTCTGGGGTGTGCATTTGTGTCTGGCGAGTGGAGTCTCTGCTTCTGATCACCATGATATGAGACGCTTCCCTCTGCCACGGACTCCACCGTGATGTTCAGCCTCATCTCGAGCCCTGAGAAATGGAGCTGGCCTTCTACAGACCTCTGAAACCGTGAGCCCTCAAGTAAAATTTTCCTCCTTAGAATTGTTCTGGTCAGATCTTTTAGTCACAGAGGTGAAAAAAACTGAGTAAGACAGAAATGGGTACCAGGAGGTGGGTCGTTGCTTTGACTAACCTGACCACATGATTCAGAAGCTTTTTGAGCTTTCTGGAATCAGTGAGAGGAATTTTGAGTTGCTTAGCAGTGCACGCGGGAAATGGTTTAGGTTGTTGTAAGCGGAGTTTAACGGCCGGCTCTGGTGGGAGCTCTGTGGACAGAGAAGACGGGGTTCAATAGGGTTCAGGAAAGGAGGACTCTACTGGACTTTGCAGTAGAGCCCATTCCTGTTAAGTTCTGGCTGAGAAGTTGTCTGCACATGTCCAGAGACTTTCTGTGGGGCTGATCTTAGAAGCCATGGACTACTTAATCTGGTGGAAAAAATGTTTAGGCAGCATAGCATTCAGGCAATGGCATGGATATTTGGCTTTTAGCCAAATTTATTGTGATAATCAGGAGCAGAAAGCAGAGCAGAAAGATTTGAAAAACCTGGACTTGAAAGGCGGGAGTAAAACTGGGGCTAAGGAAGTTGCACTTGTTAAAGACATTACTGCAGCTGAAGAAATCCTGACGACTCTGCCCAGAGACAGTAAGAAAGATAGCTTGAGGGCATCTTAGGAGCTGGCAAGACCACACGCATCTCCAGTTCAAAGGTATAAAGAATTTTCAATTCTCTTGAGAAGAGCTCAGTGGGGAATCCTTACACAAGGGGCCTAGGAAGGTTTTCAATGTGTTCAGCCACCCAGACACTTAGAGGCTGCTGCAGCCAGGGTCTCTGGAGGCTGGGCTACTGCTCCAGATGGTGGCAGACCTTGGTGTCAACCCCGTGGTGCTGGTCCTGCAGGAATGCAGGACGCTGGAGTTGGGGATCATGGAGGCATCCAAGACTTCAAAGGAAAGCCTGGGGGGCCAGGCAAAGTGCCCCAGGGTTGGAGCCCCTGTGGGTGCCCCCTGAGAAGGCAAGGCGTGGAGATGTGAGGAGGAAGCCCAAGCTGCAGTGGAGACCCTGAGGTTAACAAATGCCAGTAACGTGGAACATCATCCTAAGAAAGCTATAGGAATCGAGCAGAGACAAGCCAACAGAAAGGGCCACTTGGGCTGCAGCCAACAAGGCCACAGGGGCAGAGCTACACAATTCTTTTGGAGAGAACCTCATGATGCCATGTGCCCCAGATGCCAGACATGGAGCTACAGGACCTGTTTGTCCAGCTAGATTTCGGTCTTGCTTGGTCCTATCCCTTCTTTCTATGTCCCTATTTTTGTGGATGGAAATGTTTACTCTGCACCTTTATATATAGGATAATTGTAAATTGCTTTTAATTTTACAAGAGTTCACAATGAAAGATTGCCTTGAGTCTCAGGAGACTTTGGACTTGAAGTTTTGGTAATCGCGGAAGTGTTGAGACTATGGGGAGGGACACTTGGGAATGGGCTAAATGTATTCTGCGTTGTCAGATGAGTGTGAGCTTTTGGGGGTTAGGGGCAGAATGTTATGGTTTGGATGTGAGGTGTCCCCCCAGATCTCACGTGTGAGACAGTGCAAGAAGGTTCAGAGGAGAAATGACTGGGTTGTGAGAGTCTTAGCCCAATCAGTGATTTAATCCCCTGACAGGGATTAACTGAGGGGTGACTGAAGCGGTGGGTGTGGCTGGGGGGGGAACTGGGTGTGGCTTGAGGTATATCTTTGTACCTGGTGAGTGGAGTCTGCTCTCTGATCACCACGTGAGCTGCTTCCCTCTGCCATACTCTCTGCCATGATGTCCAGCCTCACCTCGAGCCCCGAGGAGTAGAGCCGGCCTCCTATGGACTGAGACCGCTGAAACCGCGAGCCTTCAAATAAATGTTTCCTCTTTACAGCTGTTCTGGCCGGGTCCTTTAGTCACCGACCAGAGAAAGCAGCGAGAGAGCAGACTGAAACACCATCCCTCCCACGGAGACAGGAGGCCACAGCCTTCAGCGCCTGTCCCCCCAGCAAGCCCAGGGAGAGGCGGGAGCTCCTGTCTCCAGGGCAGCCCAGGTGGGTGTTCTACAGCAGCGTTTCTCCAGGTACTAGTTATTTATTTTTAAAATCATGTCTCATCCATCCTCGGTCAGAGGAAACAGATGCGGCTCGAGCAGGGAGTCTCGGCAGCGTCCCGAAGTGCAGGCGCAGGCCCCTCCCTGGGGTAGCTGCAGACGCACCTTCCTGGCAGCAGCGGAGACCTGGGTGCAAAGCCCGCCCTGTATGGAAGCTCATGGGGGAGCCCAGCGGCCTTCCAGAGGGCAGTTATGCAACCCTGCACCACAGAGATGAGCTTGCTGGTGCAGATACCTCAGGCCTGCAGCAGGGCCTTCCCTTCAGGAAGAGCCTCAGGCACCTGTGCATGGGAACAAGGGGGCTAAAGCGGGGCACCGCTGGCATCAAGCCTCTGCTCTGCAGCCACCTCACTGCCCCTGGGCTCAGACGGCCTCTGCTGCTCAGACCCAGCCTCCTTCCATGGGCATCCTGTCCAGAGACCATCAGCAGCACACCCAAATCCACCATTGAAGTCCTAGCCTCTGCCTCCACAGACAGCCACCTTATTTGGAGAAAGAGTCTTTATAGAGTCGTTAGGGTGGGGTCTCATCTGACAGCTCTGGTGTTCTCATAAAAAATCATTTTGGACCTAGACACACACACAGGGAGAAAGCCATGGCGGATGGAGGTGGAGACCTACAGCAATCACTGCCAGGGAGGCCAGGAATCTACCAGGAACCGGCAGAGGCAGAGGGAGCCCTCCTGCAGCCCCATGGGGGCGTGGCCCAAGAAGGAGGCACCACCATCTGCATCCCTCCGCTGGGCCAATGGCCAGGTCTGTAGCCACATGGCCCACACCAGGGCCCCTGAGTTCTGAGAGGCTGGAGAGGCCACACCTGCCTCCTGCCCAAGCATAGGCTGCCATCTCACATGGTTTCTCTGGCTTCTGTGCCAGGGCAGACACCCAGTGTGGGAAAAGCAAAGAGCATGTTATCAAATAAATTAACCTGACATGTTACGTTTTATAAAGTAATTCTAACAAGTACCATTTCCCTGGAATTGGGTTGTTGGCATTTTAGCCAAATTGTTCCCACTTAGTTTGCTGAACGATCGTCAGAAGTAACGGGGCCTCTGTATTCACAACGGTTAAATAAGTGACTTGACTGGTGTGGATTCTGGAACCGTAAGTGCACCTCAGACAAACACGCGGGGCTCCCTGCTCGTGTGGGCAGAGGGAAGGAGCTCTACAAACCAGAGGCTGCAGGATGGAGCCACGCTGAACTGGGCAGGGCCGGCAGCCAGTCCCCCGGGGGTGGCGGCACGTGAGCACAGGCAGAGGACGTCCGGCTAAGGCGGATGCTCCCAGGAGGGTTGGCGGTCACGCTGCCTCCCACCCAGGGTTCTGGGGTCCTTTCCTCTCATTCATCCATGATCACCACTTAGTGGGAAGTGGGGGGACCCAGGTTGCTGACGAAAGCCCCCAAGCTTCAGCTTGGTAAGAGAACGGTGGGCAGTTCTAATGCATAGGACACGGCTGCCGAGCCAGACCTGCCCAGGGAAGTCTTCTACGCCCTGACGCTTGGTTTTACTTCCAGTAGGCTAGAAATGAAGGGTGAAGTCTCTGAGGGGCTGCCATTGGTGGGGGGGCTACTGTGTTACCAGGGCTGGGGGAGCCCTCACCCCATGGCACCTAGGAAGTTTGCAGCCTCTCCGGATAGAGGAAGAGGGGGGCTCTGTGCATCTGTCCATCTGAGCAACCCTGTGGGGTCACCGTCCCTTCCACCCCAGTCGAAGTCCCAACTTGAGCCCAGTGCCAGTGCAGAGGGAAGAAGGTCCACCATGGTAGCTATCCTTCCAGATGGGGGTCAGGTGACTTCTCCCATTCTAGCATGGATCCCTCGCCCCACCCACCATCAGGGATTTAACCCCTGAGCCACATCCCCAGTCCTTTTTTAAAATTTCGAGACAGGGTCTTGCTTTGTTGCCCAGGGCCTTGCTAGGTTGCTGAGGCTGGCCTTGAACTTGTACTCCTCCTGCCTCAGCTTCCTGAGCCACTGGGATTACAGGCATGTGCCATGGTGCCAGGCCCAGCCTGAATTTTTATATGACTTGGAAAGAGTTTCTCTTATTGTTAAAGCAGTGTGCACTGGGTTCCAGTGTCCACCCAATACCCGTGTCTCCCCAGACCTCAGAACGTGACTTTATTTGGGAACAGGGTCTTTGGGGATGTGGCTGTGAAGAGGAGGGTGTCCTGGGCTTTAAACCCAATGACCGAGTCCTTCTAAGAAGAGCAAATTTGGACACTAACACACAAAGATATGAAGACGGAGGCGGAGATGGGAGGGCGCGGCCCTAGTCCAAAGAAGCTCTGGAGTGCCGGCAGGGGTTCGCCGCTCGAAGAGGCAGCGAGGTCCTCCCAGGGACCCTCTGAGCTCAGCCCTGGCCTCCGGGGCTGTGGGAGAACACACATCTGACATTTCGAGCTACCTGGTTTGCAGCACTGTGCTACAGCCTCACAGGACACTGCTATGGGTTAGAGTCAAACAAAACAAAAGGAAACTAAACAGAAAAGAAGAATACGCAGCAGAGACAGCGGGCCCGCAAGCCTGGAGTATTCATTCTCTGCCCCTGTACAGAAAAATTTGCTGACCCCTGCTTTTGAGTAAAACCCAAACTCACTCTCAGTGACCATCTTAGAAAGCCACTACCTAGGCCCACTCCAGGCCATCCTTCCTCCTGGACTGCACAGCCACCACCCTGGCCATGCTCCGCTTCTATTCTAGCCATTCATCTCTTGTGCCCCAGGGCCTTTTCATGTGTTGTGCGCCCCAGACTCTCCCAGACAGCCCTGTCTCTGGACTTCCACAGATGGGGCCAAGTACTTTCTTGGCTGTTTCAGGGCACCTGACCTCTTTTTACCCTAATAATATTACAGGGGTAACTAAGTACAATTACTAGCTTGCAGTGATTAATTGAAAGCAACTGATAATTATAATTACTTCAGCAATTACTTATGTAATGCCTGCTCACATTAGGTTGTCAAATCTGTAGGGTAGAGGCTGCCACCAGCACCTTCTCAGACAGACAAGTCCTCGAGTAACCCGCTGATGGGGACTTCATACTCCTGCCCACGTCTGTGGGGGGTCCTCCTCCTCCCTGTCCTTAAGTTTCACCTAGATTGACACAGAGCCCTTGTTCCCAGGCCCTAGAGGCCCCACACAAGGGTGCCACTATCAGGCAGGGGCAAACAGTCCTGAGGCCCCCACAGCACAGGGCCCTGGGGACCCAGGGAGGGAGGGCACAAGCTGCTGGCCTTGATTGGCTGAGGCTTCGGGCAGGAGTAACATTCAAAGGCGCAGCGCTGCAGGGTCTAGGCCCCCACCGCCACCCATCACCATGGCCCACCACCACCCATCACCATGGCCCACCGTCTCGCGTCCGCAGCCAACTTCATCTTGCTCAGGGAGGCTGCCAGCAGAAGGCTCTGCGCTGGCGTGGCGGGCAGGCCTCTGGGTGTCCAGCTCCAGGCTCACTTGGGCCCCCAAGCCTCTGCCGATGACTAAGTGTGGTCCCAGATTATCAGCATGCCGATGGCCTCAAGAGACAGTCCTGAGGGACGGACAGCCAAGGAGGGAACCAGCGCGCCAGGGTTCCCTCCCTCTGTGGAGGCTGTGAAGAGCAGGGAAACGGTGCCTGAGGGGGTCCGTGCCGAGCGGCCCTGGTAGCTGGGCTTCGTCGCCAGGCCCCTCAGCACCTGTACTGTCCTTTGAACTTGGCTGAGCTGGGGTGGGGCGGGAAGAGCCCCCTGACTCCTGGTGCACGCCGCGTGCCTGGCACAGTCCTGGGCACCAGATGTGCATCCTCTCCTGGGCTCTTGCTGATAGTTCACAGAGGGGATACTGATTGCCACCTCCCCCTTGAGGGGACAGCTGGGGTCAACTGCCCAGGCCACCAGAGAGGCATGGATGGACCCTGCATATCTCCTTTCCACCTGCCAGCTGTGTCCAGCCTCAGAGCGCAGAGACTGCCTGCGGGTGCCAATCGAAGCGTCTGCCTCCCCTCCCCCACGGCACAGTGCCTCTCACCAGCTTGTCACACACAGGAGCCGTGTAAATAAAGACCACCAGGCCTGGGACAGACACCGTGCAGGATGAGTGGGAGAACAAACAGATCAATGAAGGTGATTGCCAGCAGCCGCGCAGGCCCGGCCACCTGCACTCTGCCTGTGTTCCTAAGTCACGAAGGCGTTCGTTCAGACCCTCATGTCCCCAAAACTCCAGCCACGGCCTCCGCAGCAGCCTCCGCCCTCAGTTCAGCTGGCGTGTCCCCGACACATGCTGAAAGACTGCGCAGTTGGTCTCCTGCTGCCCAGCCAGATGGCAGGGCATGAAGTCCCAGAATCACGGCTGCCCGCCCTGCAGCTTGGCTGCCAGTCATGCCTGGCCGGTGGCAATGAGGACAGTGATGGGCACCCTCGGGTAGAGCCCAGTGGGAGCAGCCGGTGCATGTCAAGGCGCCAGGAGCAGGGCCATTCTTCCAGGTGGGGAGACTGCGGCTCAGAGAGGGTGGGCACTGGCCCAAGATCTCACAGCAGGTAGGGGGCAGCACGGAGCTGAGCCCCAGCCCCTTGGTCTCCATGTCGCCTGTAGCTGCTCCCTCCCTCCCCCAACCAGGTGTGCTGTGCAGGTGGCTGGAGGGTCCTGATCGCCCCACCCAGGTGCCCAGTGGCAGTGTTCCCGAGGGCCTCCGGGTCTCCCTGCTGGGCCTCAGCCTGCCCAGAGGTGCCCACCCCACCAGCTCCCAGGAGGTCCCACAGGATTTCTCAGTGGGCCCTCCATTGGCACACCCTGCCCTCCGTCTCCCCTCAAGATGCCACGTCCCGGTCAGTCCCCTGTGGTGGCACGGGGTGGTGTCCAGCCCTCTGCAGCCTGGCTCCTCTTGGGACCGGCTTCACGGAGCTGAGCCAGGCCTAGCCTACCACACTGTGTCAGGGGTTAGCTAGGCTGGCGGGGTCTGTGCGGCACTCACGGGGGCTGCAGGGGCCCTGAACAAGGACCGAGGGGGAAGCGGGGCACTGCTTGGGCACAGGGACCACTGCCCTCGTGTAGCAGGGCGCAGGGCGCAGCTGAGGGCAGATGCAGCAGGAGGTAGGGGTGTTCCAGGCAGAGGAGCTTGAAGGGAGCAGCTGCAGGCCTCAGGTCCTGGGGGGACACGATGCGGAGGAAGCAGTGGTGGAAACTGCAGAGAGGACCGGGAGCCCCGAGGCCCCATCCTGGGGACAGTGACATCTGGTGGGTCAGAGGCCAGGCAGGGTTGGGCAAGGAGGACAGGGAGGGCAGAGTAGGGCAGAGGGAAGAGCACAGCTGGGATTGGGCCATTTGGAGGGCCTTGGAAGGTGGGCCAAGGACCTCGGGGACGCTCCAGGGGCAAAGACAGAGGACAAGAGGCCCAGGTGAGGTGGGGCTGGGCCAGGGCGGGCGAGCAGGTGTCTGCCAAGGCCGCCTGGCCAGACCAAAGCCTGCTGGGGGACGGGGCACTGCATGTCCCTGTTCACCCACAGGCCTGGCATGGCGGCGAGTACAGGGCTTGGGCACCCACATGCCAGCCACAGGCCTAGCACCCCACGACAGCTTGTGTAGCAGGAATGAATTGCTGCTGGTATATCATCAAAACTCAGGTCAGCGGCCCAACGAGCTGGCATCCCACCAGGAGCTCTGCTCTGAGGGCTGGGTTCTCCCCGTCAACAGGGGAGGGGAGTCCCCATTGCCTGGGCAAGGACAAGTCATCTGGGTCTCCCTCCTCCCAAAGCAGGGGCTTAAACCTGAGGCATGGCAACCTCTGGCATTTCTGCCACCCAGAGGGTAGGGTGTGGCTGGCATCAGTGGGCAAAAACTGGGGGTGGTGTTGAATACCCTACAGTGCCCAGGGCAGCCCCCAACACAGAACTCCTGGTCCTAATGTCACTAGAGCCACATTCAAGAAAGCCTGAGCTGATGGAGGTGCTATTCATCCTGCTCTTGCGTGCATGTCTCTGGTCACCTTGGGCTAGCTGGGGGTAGTGTGACTGGCTACAGGACCCCAAAGCAGCCCTGGGGACCCGGCGAGCAGTGACGGGTGCTGGGGCCACTCCTCCCTCTCACGTGGCAGGGAGCCGTGGAGGCCTCTCTGTGGGTCCAGCCTGGCTGCACCAAGTCTGTTACGTCTTCTTTGTGTCACTTTACGGAGCCTGGTTTCCCTCACCTTCCTTAGGTGGCAGAGCGCGAAAGGCACCTGTGGACGCCCAGGGTGCAGACGTGTGTGAGGGGCTGCTCTGCCTGCCCACGCCAGTCACTGAGCTCCCAGAGCCCTCCCACCCCCAAGGAAGGAATCACACAGGGGCGGGACTGAGTCTTGGCTCAAACCACTACCCCTTCCTTAGGACCTGCGGCCCCAGGTGCTGCTCCAAGTGGCATTTGCCAGGCAGTGTGCTGCGAATGGCTGGCGCGCGGGCACAAGCCTTTATGAGGTGCTCGCCTGGGGAAAGCACGGGGTCAGTGTTCATGGTCTGCACCAGCGCTTGTCATTATGATAATAGAATCCAGCCCACAGCAGTTAATTCCATTCTCTGTCTCCATGGTTGGTTATTAATCTCTGTCTACTTAATAAGTGTGATGAAGAGTGAATCCTTGCTTGCAAGGGTACTTTGCAGTCTATAAAGCAAAGGCTTGTCTCCAGTCTTTTGTTATTTTCATGTCATTTAGCTCTCAGATAGCCAGCAGACGGGGTAGCAACACGAGCCCAGTTACAGATGAAGCCAGCAAGCCTTGGCCAGGAGAAGTCATCTGTTCCCCGCCCCGCAACGGATGGATCAAAAATCACTGTAAGAGGAGGGAAGTGGCAAGGAGCTTAGGCACTTTCTAAATTTGACTAATTGAACAAAGAGATCCAAGTGCCCTCTCCTCTGTCCCCGTGCGGAGCATTTGCAATGTGACACAACTCTCCTTGTGCTTTTCTGCATTCTTGTCACCCCACGATGCAGAGAGCACTTCGGTGGCACGACTTGTGTATGTGAAGTGAGTGAAGGGTGATGGACAGGTGGGGGGTGGGCGCAAGGACAGGAGGAGAGGTGGGTGGATGGGTGGATGGTAGATGTTGAATGAATAATAGATGGAAAATGGATGAAAGAAAGAATGGACGGCTGGACAGAGATTGATGGATAGTCAAATGAATGAATGGATGGATAGATGGATATAAGAATGGATGGATGGATGATGGATGGATGCAAGAATGGGTGCATGGATGGGTGGGTGGGCAGATGGGTAGTGAACTCTAGAACCTAGTTATGAGTGCTGGGTGGAGAGGTTGTCAGAGGACCACTGAGTGGGCTGTGCTCTGGGTGCCTCCTCCCTGGCCGCCTGCATGGGCTGGTGTGGGGCATCCAAGTGCTGTCCTCTGGGACCTACGGGCTCTGATCCCTAGGTGGGAAGTTGTGGCTGGGGGTGTCTTTGCACAAGGTCCCTGCTAGGAAGTGCCATCAGAATTCTGCCTGCTCTAAGTCATTTGCAGGCAATTTTGGAGGGACTGCACCGAACTACTTCTTAGGAAAGTGGCCATTAAAAAGATACGTTTTAATAGTGACACACTCACACTGCCAGGGGTTCTGGAATGGTCTGTCTCATGCAATTACCATCACCTTGGAGGCCGGCATGTATTTTAGACCTGAACTCCAGTTTCTAGAGAGAGGCCTGAACAAGGACACCTGGCCAGAACACACTGCTCTCATCCTCACAGGTGTGGCCAAACACCAGGCCCACCTGAGCCCCTGAGCCAGGGCACACTCAATGCCTGAGCTGACTTCCGGGCACCGTGCCCGAGCCTCAGCCATGGGCCCACATGCCCCAGCCCCAGCCCCTAGGCAGTCTGCCTGAGCAGCTGGCGGAGAGTGATCCTGCACCCTGCTGTATCTTGAGCCACTGTGCTTCTTCATGTGGTCCTGTGTGTGGCCGGCCCTTCCCATTTTCCTTTAGGGATGAGTCCACACAGCATTTCTCCTGGTGGAACATCCTTCCTCTGGGCTCCTGGGCATACTGCCAATCGATGCAGCATTCATGTTTTCTTGCAAGAATCCTTGTGTCTCTGCAGGTGTCAAAGGTGTGCTGAACAAAGAACCTTTGCATCTTTTACCTTCACATATTCTAAACATTTGGCCTCAATGTCATCAAAGTGGTTGCTGAACTTGTTCAGGGACAGAATGCCTTAATGCTGGGTGTGTAGCACCAGAGCCACCTCCTGGGATAAATATTCTTGGCTGGGATTCGGGTGCCTGGGTAGAGCTGAGGGTGGTCAGTATGGTGAGGACAGTATGCAGTTGTGAGTGGGGGTGTCCCTTAGGAGGTCAAGGTCATGGAGTCAGTGTCTCCTTCGTGGCAGTCAGTGAGGCTGTCCAACATTCGTTACTGTGTTCCATGGACACTCTGTATACTTGCTAGTTTCTTTGTGGGCTTGTCCCCTCCCACATGGCTCTTTACATGCAAAGATCATGAACATCTTATTGGAGAACTAAAAATATTTTGAAGCTTCAAAACATATCCCTCTGTGTGTAATTTTCCAGTGACTAATGTAAGGAACGAAGAGGTGGCTATTGTCCTTCCCTGTGCCAGGAGAGGAGCTCAGCACGTCTCTGCTCTGCACTACAACTCCCCTTCCCAAACCCACAGCCTTAATGGATGCATTCCAGACAGTCTCTATCCAAACGGGTGCCTGCTTCCTGTCCATTCTACAACAACCATTTAAGGTGTGTCTGGCGCCGACCCGGCCTTGCTTCTCACCAGGTAATCCTCCCAATTTTCTACCTTCTCCCACCTGGGGCCTCTCCCCTCTCTCTCTCTCTGGCAGGTGTTTTCAAGGCATTTTCTTTCCAAGTCAGGCCCTTGGTGTTTAATTGATGATGTTCTCCAGGCTGCAGGTGCCTGTACCTCAACCTACAAATGACAGCTTAGTTGGGTATAAAATTCTGAGACCAGACCTTTTCCACACTGTAAGCACTGGAATTCATTTTATTATTTCAAAGTTTAATAATGGAAATACAGTTGAAATGACCTGGTTTTTACTCTTTTATACATAACTTGTTTCCTTGAGGAAAATTACAAGTTATTTTTCCCCTAATAATTAAAGAAGAAATTCAGAACACGAGGATCAGCTTGGAAGGGCTTTGCTTCGCCATACCCCTGCCTCGCCCCACCTGAGGGCTATTCTGGTCCAGCAGCTCTGGGCTGCCACCTAGAATTGCCTGGGGCTCTCTGGCCTTCCCTGTTTGCCCTCTCCATCCTCACTGTCCACTTGGCCTCCAGAGCACCTTCCTCTTGGGAAGCCTCCTCCATTTAGCCTCCACGTCACCTTCTGCTGTTCCTGCAGCGTCCCTCCTGAGCATTGCACTTCCACAGAGGCTCTCGGTTCTGTCAGTGAACTTGGCATTGTCTTAGGCTTGCTCTTTTCCCCCACTTCCTGTCCCCTTCCTGTCCTTGCCTCCCTCTAGGGAGCTGCCGTTCATCTCTGTCCATCCTCCTAACCCTCTGTCTTTCACCCACAGCACCGACACCCAATGGGGCCCACACAGCAGGACACAGTCTACTTCCAGGTCCCTCCAAGCCCATCTCTTGCCTTCGTGGGGATACAAATACTGCAATTTAGGGTGTGGGGGGGAGGCAGGCAGGTAAGGGGATAAGCTGCCTGGCAGCCTGTGGAGCAGGTGACTGGTGGGAGATTCCCCTCTCTGGATGCAGCGTGGAGTCTCTGTGTGCTATTTCAGCCTCTTGCAGGTGGGCAGGGCTGTTCTACTCAGTGGGCTTTCCACCCGGACAGACTGGACTTCTAGCAAGGTCTCCATCTTGGTTTCCAGTGTCTGAGGCTCTGACTTCATGGTCAGTTTAGAGGGAGCTCGGGGCAGCCGGGTGCTGGGCCTCTGCTGCTTTGTCTGAATCAGGGCTCTGGCAGCGCTGGCTGTGTGGGTCCAGGTTTTAGGGCAGGGTTGCCTTCTTTGCCCCCAGTGAAAAGTGCCAGTGTCCCTGGGAAGCAGTGAGGCCTCTCTAGGAACATTTACCTTCCAGGTCACTACCAGAAAAATAGCTGTCAATGCTAAGGGCAGAAGCCCCAGAGATGCCACCACAGGGAGGACCTACTGGGGGACCTACTTCCCCTCCTCTCCCAGGCCCTTCACCTCAACTCAGAGCATGCATTCCCCATGAGAGAGGGAGAAGGCCACGTTTTATTAAAAGTACAACAGGACTTGGGGAGGACATCCAATAGCTAATTTATATGGGACAAATAACTAGTTAATTGCTCTCTAATTACGTGACAATTAGAATCCATTCTGCAGCCATGTCCTTAGGTATCTATTTATCACCTGCGTGGAGCTCAGTCACTGTGCCTGCCACCATTAGGAGTGCCAAGTGTGCAGAGCGGGCAGCAGGGCTGGCTACAGAGCGCGGTCACTGCGTCACCGTCCTCTCACACTCGAGCCATCGCATGGTGGTATTATTGTTGTATCACAATATGTTCATATGCCTAATCACAGTCTCCTTTCATAAACTGGGCTCCAGCCCAGGAGGCACCCATCAGGATTTAAAATAACATAGGAGTTGTCTGTTGGGAAGGCTGGCTGGGGCCTGCCATGGTCACTGTGGACAGAGATGTGGGGGTCCGGGGTGCAAATGTTGCCAACATACAGATACACGCCGGCCACCAAGTTCGTGATGTGAGCAGACCCAGCTGCCATGGTGAGGCATGGGTGTAGGGCTGGCCCCTCTGCAGTGGGCTCTTGGCTGCTCCATGGGCCTTGTTCAGGGCTGGCTCAAGGCCTTCGGCCACCCCTGCCCAGCACACATGACCAGCCCTGGGCAAGCTCACCTGAACTTCAAGTTTCTCTATGCAGGAGCCTTGGCTAGACCCTAGGTCTCAGGGGTGCAAAGGAATACCTGCGTAGCCAGAGCAGGACCCTATTAACACCTGAAGGGCCAGATCAGAAGAATGAGCCCCACCGAGTGCCAGCCTGAGAGTCAAAAGCGAGCCTTCATCAGGGTGGGAAGGGGAGAAGGATGTGCTGAGAGATTCAGATAAGCAACATCACAGCTACTTGCCCTTAGAACTTCAATCACATTTTTAAAAAATAGCTCCAGCCTACTTTTACATGGAAAGCAACAAATAATCAATGCATTGAAAAGATCTTCCAGGAACAAATGGCCCTGTCTGGAGAAATCCTGACAGGAAAGGCCAGGGCCTGTCCCTGGTGGCCCACGCAAGGTTGGTGCAATAAACAGAGCCCCAGCTGAAAAGGAGATGGTTAAACTAAAAGACCAATGGGAGAACAGCACAGCCAGGGGTGGACAGAGGAGACATACACGCCACACAGGCAGCCCTCACCCATGACAGCCCAACCCCCTGCTGATGCCTGGATCTCGCCTGCCTGAGACTCACCCCTGGTTTGTGGCCTCCAGAATGGTAAGAGAATGTAACTGTGCTGTGTTGGGCCTCTTGGTTTATTGGGATTTGTTACAGCAGCAACAGGAAACTAGTACCTACTCTGAGGACTTGCTGTCACAGCAGGCTGCCATCAGGCGTCTTCTCCCTCACTGCCCCTGCTGCACAGGAGGCCATGAGGCTCTGTGGCTCAGGTCTGTGGCACTGGAACATACCTGAAGTTTCCCTCTTCCGCCTGACTGTGCTTGGGACAGTCTGGAATGTCATCCCCTGGCAGGAAGATGACAGCAGGCTCCAGGGACAACCATTCCTTGCCTTGCTAGTGAGACACCTCACTGATCTGGCCCGTCGGGATGATGATTCCCATACGTCATTGACTCTGACAGGGAAGCACTCAGCAGCCTGCCCATCTTCAACTGCATCCTAAAGTTAGTGATGGGCAGGAAGGACCCACCTTGGACCAGCATGGATGGATGTTCTCCTGGAGTCAGCTGAGCTCCCAAGGAAAGGGAACTGCTGCCCCAGAGGCAAAGGCACAGAGCTCGTCAGCTGCAAGCTCAACAGTGAAGCAAGGGCCCAGGGAAGGACTTGTGCATCCTTGTGTTTTGTGGATGAATGGGGGTCGGAGCGCCCTCTGCACTGAGGATGGCAGTAAATTTGGGGAACAATGGGGACAGATAAGAGCCTACAGGGTTTCTACCTTCTGGCCCAGGAATTCTAAGCAAGGAAGATACCTGGAGGGAATGCCCACCCTTTGCCTTTAGAAAGAAAATTATTATCTTTTGCACAAAGAAGTGTAATCCTACAATACTGTGGATGAAGAAGGCGGGACCCAGTTAACTGACCGAGGCAGAACCCACAGTTACGGAGCTGGAGTAAGAGGGCCAAGCGCAGGCTCTGACGCGTTTCGATTAGGGTTCACTAAAGGCTGGTTTGGACAGTTTGTCCATGCACACATCATGTGTTCAAAATGAGATTTCAGGGTCAAGGCCTGGTGCTAGGCAGAGGAATGGGCAAAAGAGCCATAGCTCCTTCCCTGGGGCACTTCCCATGGGCTACAGAAGACTGTTTGGGGACAGCAGACAGACACACGTGTGGAAGCTGCAGGCTGCTCTGTGTGGGCGGGAAGGAGCAGAAAGGCCACACAGTAGACCCCGAGCTGATCCAAAGTTGGGGAGGGAGGCAGCCTGGGAAGGCACCCCAAGGAGGCAGAATCTGAGAGAGCTGGTAGAGGGAGGGGAGGGGTGCATGAGCCAAGGGCTGGGAAGCCACTTCTGATGCCAGCTGCTCAGTGGGCACATGAGCTGAGCTGAGTGGTGGGCAGGGCCAGCCCAGACGGGGCTTGAGGCTCATGTAAGGACCCCGGCAGACGAACCACGGCTGTGAGCATATGATGGGGCGGGGGTGGGGGAGCACAGCCAGGCGAGCCAGGCTCTGGAAGCAGAGAGAGACAGGTTAGGGGCAAAGGTGACTGTGAGGAGGCCACTGGAGTCACCAAGGCAAGTGGGCATGTAGACTAGGCTGGGGTGGCAGAGGGGATGGAGGTGGCCTGGTGTTAAGAAGGCAGACCCATGGGAGTCCAGGATGGATGAGGGTGAGCACGGAGCTGGCAGCCAAGCGCCTGCATGCCATGTGGGTGGGAGTGGACAGCTTTGATGGACAGGGCACGAATCAATTGTGCAGCCTTGGGATGGAGGGTGGTGGGAAGGAACAGGGGCTGATGGGAGAAAAATTAAAAAACAGAGCCTGGGAGGCTCCTCGGCCCATCGGGGGTCCTGCCCATCTGGGGACCCCCACGGTGGAAATCACTTTCAGATTCAAGCTATTTTTGTCAGGCAATGAGCCCTCCAGCCCCACAGAGGCCCCTGCATGAGGGCTACAAACGCAATCTGCCACTATTGCCTAAATACCTGGGTTTGAAAGGAAAAATGATGCGATCAGGGCGGTGGCACACACAGATCATCGAGGAGTGTCCTTAAATCCCACTTCTAGTTGACATGGAAGCTGAGCAGCTGTGCACAGGGACGGGCATCGCCATGGGAACTGTGGCCGGGGGCTCTTGCAGGTGGGAGCAGAGTCTCCTACCCAAGGCTGCAGAAACAGAGCCGCTGACCTTCCAGCTCAGCTGGTGTGGCCACCCTGCAAGTATGGTCCCTTCTGCCTCTCTTTGCACAAGGGGCATGTGCCTCTTGCCCCCCTACTCAAAGGACAGCACCATGTCTTATTTACTGAGGTGAAGCCAGCTGGCCTCCCCTCTCAGAGACGCGAACCATGGACAGGAGGCCAAGGGCGCTGGTGGTAGGAATTCCACAGGTGGGAACAAGGGCCCATCCTGGCTCAGGCCCCTGTGGACAGGCAGAGCAACACCAGGAACTAGGGGAGGACATAGGGCCAGCGGGGAGGCTGGTGCCAGGCTTTAGCCTTGTTCTGACATCAGCCAGCCTGGTGACCACGGCCTTGTCCCTCAACATGTTTGAACTGTGCTGAGATGGTGGCTACCACCTCCCTGGCCATGGGAGGGAAGGGTGGCTCTGAACCAAGGAGGCTTGATGCTCCGATTGCTCCTCCCCCTCATCCAACCTAGAGCTCAAGGTGAGGCGCCTTGCAAGGTGATCAGGTCATGAGGATGTGGCCCGCGAACAGGATTAGTGCCCTTGTAAGAAAAGGCCAGAGAGCTGGCTATCTGGCCCACCTCGTGAGGACACAGGAGAAAGATGACCCTGCAGTCCCAAAGAGGCCTCCCAGATCCTGACCACACTGGCTCCTGGTCTTCCACTTCCAGCCTCTAGACAGTGAGAAGATTCTTTTGAGTCCTGCAGCGGATGGTATTCTGCCATAGCAGCCCAAACTGATGAAGTCAGGCGTACTCTGCCGTCCCTGATGAGTTCATGGACTGGGCGAGGGTGGCGGGCCTGCCAGGCCTGGCAGTGGCACAGGGTCGACTGATGCCAAGGGGAGTATGTGGGTGAGAGCCCCAAGGAGGTCTGGATGGAAATTCTACTAACTACCCCAGCCCCTTCCTGGCTGAGGACCTTGGCCACTGAGCAGCCACATGCCTCTTCTCACCCCTAACATGGTGGCCATGATCAGCATCTTAGGGAGGCTCCTGGGCCCTTGGGCAGCTCCCTGTCACTCCCAGGTCCTGCCCTAACTCTCTCCAGCCTGTAGACACCCATCGGTAAAGAGCCACCAGCTGAGTTAGCACCTAGTTAGTTCATAGGAGGGCCCCGTGGGGTGGCATGGAGCACTGGGGACGAGGACTGGGGCTCCCTGAGGCCACAAGGGCCACTCAGGAGCTCAGGTAGCTTTGCATTCTGGTCTTATTGTGGCTGAGGTTTCTGGAGAGGTTGATTCTGCACCATCTTCAGAAGACAGCGGCCCCTCCGCTGCTGATGGTTCTAGAAGCAAGAGGGGCAGGGGAGCGCTATTGGGAGAAGCTCGGCTTCCTGCCTCTCGCCCCCTCTGACAAGGACCTAGCAGCTTTAAGAGGGATTCGTTTTCTGTGCATGAGGCTGCATTTTGAGGGGTTCATGCTTTTGGAGACAAAATCCCTGCACATGGACAGGCCCAGTGGATCCTGTTTCCTCCTGGGCAAGTGAAGACACCTGGCTCTCAGGGAGGTGGAGGACCTAGGAGATGGAAGGAAGCCCATGCAGCCCAGCTCCCTTCCCAGCCCTCCACAGGCCCCACTCTGTGCTTTCTCGTCCCACCTGGCAGGACTCCCTCCCCTCCAGAAAAACAGACTTCAGAGGAGCAAGCCATGGGGGAGGCCAGGAGACCACAGGGGTGTTCCAGGGGCCCTGTCAGTGTTCTCAGAGATCAGGGTGCACTCGGAGCCTGTCTTATCCCTGATCCCCTCCATACAGCAGGAGTCCAGACCAGACCCCCTGCCTCTTTTTTTGTGTTGACACTAAGCAGAGGACCCAGGCCAGAGGGGGAAAGAAGCCCAGGAGGCCTGTTCAGGGTCGGGTGCCCTTGGAGAGCCCAGCCTGGGAATCAGTGTGCTCTACATGTCCCATCCTGGGGCCTCAGTGTTCCCCTAAGACGTGCAGCCTGCCCACCTCAGGGAGCAGCCCCCCTTCACCCAGTGCTCCTACCAGAAGCCTGGGGCCTCCCCGACCCAACAACGGCCTCCTAACCTCATCCCTTCTCACAGAGGCTCAGACTCCCCATCTCACACTCAGACACTACCTCATGGGTGTTGGGACAAGCTCTGAGGGCCATGGGTAGAGATGGAGGGATGGAAGGATAGATGGAAGGATGGATGGATGGTCAGATGGACGACCTTCCCTGCCCATCTTCCTCTCCCTCAGGCCATTTCTAGCCTCCCCGCCTCCATGGCACTCTGCCCTCCATCCTGTGTATCCCCGTGGGGACGGAGCAATCCTGCTTCTGGCTGAGTTCTCGGGTAGTGAATGGTGGTGGCAGCACCAAGTCAACACACCAGGGTGGGTACTCAGGCGCCACCCAGAGCCCCGTGTTGAGGAAGCTGTCTCCTCCCTATCCCTGATGTCCCTGCCTATTTCTGATCTAGGACAGTTTCCCCTAATGTGGCCTCTGGACTCTGCACCCTCCTGGGGCCAAGGGGAGGGGTGCTACGGGTCTGAACTTTAAATAACATTCCAGATGGCCCTAAGCCTGCTGCTCAGGAAAAATGGCCGACCACTGGGAGGAGAGCCTCGGCACCCCTCAGCGGGGCTGACCATGAGCCCTGGACACCCCAAAGCCCCCACCCGTGAGAAGGGCATGCTCGGGGCTCCCTAGTGAACTGCTCTCCTGCAGAGGCCTGGCATCCACCTGGCACCTGGCCTGCAGAGCACCATTGAGCGAGGACTGGATTAGCAGGAGCGGCAGCCACAGCCCTGAGTGCTCCTGGGTGGTCACATACCAACCAGAAGGAAACCAGCAAGGCCCACTCACCTCCCACCCAGAAAACGGAACCACACCCAGCCCCACCTCGGTCGTGGAGCAGGCACCACGAGGGCGTGACCAGCAGCCCCTCCAAGTGGTTTCTGCGGTTGCGGACAGCCCAAGGTCCTGGGGGCTGTCAAGTGGGGCACTGATTGCAAGGCTTCATGTAGGTGCCACGGCAGGGGCCCAGGCCCCATGCCATGAGAGGACACAGGTGCTGCGGTGCCAGCCCCACAACAGCCCATGCCAGGTGTGGGCACCTCTCTCCTCACTGCCTGAAGTTAAATGTGCATCTCAAACTCATGTCCCATCCACCAGGTCTCGGCAGGTCCTCCCAGGGGTGCTGGAGAGGATGGGCTATTTCTCCAGCACACCAGCCTAGGGTGCTGCCTGATGGCAGATCCAGGGGAAGACGCACAGGAGCAGTGTGGCTACTACAGCAGGTCACGTACATGGACGTGGGCTCTTAGGGTACCTCATGGCGGGGTCACTGGCTCCCATTAGCACTTACAATGCTGGCCAGGCACTGTACTACAGTCACATGTTGTCACATCTAATCCCCCGCACAACCTGATGAGGGGCAGGGGCGTGATCCCCTCTGACACCCAGGGATCTGAGGCGCAGAGTCCCCTCTTGGCTATTCTCCTCTGTCCCTCGGGCCCTTCCTGGTGGCTGGGCTCTGGACAGGGAAATGCCAATCAAACACTTGGGAAGAAGGACCTCAGAGCAAAGCCAGGCTGGCCACGTGGGCACTACAGCACCAGAAGGAGCATCAAGACCCCCTGCTGCTGAGGATGCTTCAACAGGTCAACTGGAAACAGGTCCTGGGCTCTTAAGTCCTGCACTCCGAGTTGGGGTGACCACCAGGCTGCATGCTCCAACCTGGACTTAAACGTGGGCCTGCTCTGGGTGCCCTCAGAGTCAGAGCAGAGGACCTGGGGTTGCAGTGACCACGGAGCTTGGGTTGGTCTGGCTGTTGGCAAGGAGAGAAAAGGAAGCCTGTGGGGTCAAGAGCTCAGCTATTTTTAGGGACAGGAGCCCCCCACTAGAGAGGGACAGGGCTGCAGAGTGGGGAGGTGCCGGGTGCTGGGGACCAGTTCACAGCATAGGGCAGGGCCCGAGTGGAGAAGGGAGAGGGCAGGTGGGGAAGGAGGCTGGATGCCACTCCTAGAGCTGAATGCAGCCAGCCAAGCTGTCCTGCACAGATGGACCCAAGGGAGACCTGGAGGCCAGGAGCAGAAGACAGTGCCTGACGTTTCACACACTGAAGAGCATGGCAGAGGAGGAGCCGGCATAGGCTGAGCAACAGGGAGGGGTCAGCGGAGCAGGTGGCACCACGCTGCCGTCCAGAGAACATGGGGACAGCAGTGGCTCACAGGCAGCGCCTGGCCTATGCCTTTCCCTCAGGACACAGGACACGTGGAAGCAGCTCCATCCAGGCAGCAGCCTCACCCGCTCTGTGCCCAGCTGGTGCTCCTGGGCTGTGTTGGCATTGCTCTTCCAGCCCAGAGCTGATGTGGAAGTGCCGGCAGCATGGGAGGGGACGGCCAGCCCCAGGGTCCCGGGCCATGCCCTGACAATGGCCCGTGCCTGGCTGGGACGCCAAGGCCGAGGCTCTGACTAGACTGCAGGGGGGACAAACATAAAAGGGAACTCGTTCCGTAAGACACATGGCAACACGGTCTCCAAGAAGCTGTGGAGTGAGGCTCCGCCTGTAACGGTTGCTAAATGGACTCCTAAGAGTTCTCTCATCTGCCTGCAAAATCCGTCCATTACCCCATAACACGGGGAGGAGGGCAGGTTGGCACAGGCTCAGGCAGGTGCCCACAGTGAACAGCCCATGTGGTGGGGCGGACGTTATCCTTTTCTTATTCTTCCACAAACACCCAGCAGAGGGTTCTGTCAGAGGACCCTGCGCCTTGCAGGCACTCGGCTCTCCTGTAGGCAGAGGCCTCGGGGGCCACTCTGGGCCTGGAAGAGCTCCTCCTGCAGGGGCAGACTCAGAGGAGGCTGAGTTGAGATCCGGGCCTCCTCCCCTCCAGATGACTGGGCAAGACTCACACCCCCATCTCAATTTCCTGCCCTGGAAAATGGATGATAACGCCTGCTTCCTCAGGTCCTTGTGGGTGGAGTGACACCAGGTGTAAAGCCCCCGGGTGTCCAGGAAGGGGCCCGAGCCACAACACCAACCACTCCTCTCCCTTCCAGACTGGTAGCCAGGGCAAGCGCTCCCGGGGCAAGGGCCTCGCGCCCCCGCAGCAGCCCTCGGCCTCGACATCCCTGTTCTGTCTGTCAGCAAGCTTCACAGCAGTGCAAATCAAGAGCAGGAAGCAAGAGGCCATTCTGGAAAGCGGGATGCATCCTGTTAGAACCGCACTGGGACCATCTGGAGCCCACAGGCACCTCTGCAGGTCCCTGTCCTCGGTTAACTGCCCCTACATGGTGCCTTCGGTCTCTACAGAACCTGCCCATTTCAAGCCCACCAGCTCCTGTGAGCCCCCACGCATCTGCCTGTGTGTGGCCTTCACAATGCACGGTGTCCATCCAGTCCACAACGCCCTTCCTTGGGTGGGACAGGCTCTAAGCCACCTTGAGCAGCCCTGGGAGCTTGGGTGCTGGCTTCAGGCTGAGCACTGTGTAGGGCTCCAGGCATCTGGTTCTAGATTTCACAATTCTCTGTGCAAGCGGTGGGTGGCACCCCATTTTCTGATGAGGAAAGTGAGGCACAGAAAGGTCAGCAGGGACTCGTGCCCTGCTCTGTCCCAGTCCCCTCCCATGACCTCAAGCCACTGTTATGAGTGGAGTCCAGTATGCAGGTGCCGGGGCCTCCCTGACCACACGCTGGGCCCAGTGGGTAGGACACAGCCACGTTTGTAGGGGTCTCTCTTCATGGAAGTCGGCAAGTGGATGGCCTCCGAATGACAAGCTCCCCTGTCTACTGCCAGCCAGAGAACAGAGCCAGGAAGCTCGCCAACCAAACAGCGCTTAACACTGACATGAGACCATATTGACCCACAGAAACCCTTCAGAGCTGCCGCGATGTGGCCTCCAGGACACCCTGCCAAAGCAGCTGACCTTGGCCCCAGCCTCCCCAGGTGCCTCCTGGGTGCTGCCTGCAAGGTGGGAGAAGGTAAATGTGCCCCGGCCCTCCCTCCTGTGATCTGGCTGTGGCTGGGCATTCATGGCAAGGAGCTGGGAAGGCCACCAGCGAGGGCCAGGCCCCGATGACAGCTCTCCCTTGGCCCCTGTCGGGGGCAGGAGAAGCCAGCATCATGAGCCACTGGGGGAATTGGAGCCCGAGTGTCAGGGCCGGCAGGGCCGGCACGTACCTTTCTCTTGTTGGTGGGACAAATGTAGAAGTTGTCAATGACAGTGGTGACGCCAGGCTGGAGGGTGAGCTTGGTGTAGGACGTCCCGAAATCCGAAGACCTAGGGGGACAGGGACAGCCGTCAGCACGTGCCCAGGTGTGGCATCCATCCGGCCCCAGCATTTCTGGCTGCAGCCATGTGCCAGCTCAGGCAGAGCACCAAAGACACACAGTGTCACTCTCCCCACTTCGTGGGAGCAGGGTGTCCCCAGCTGGGCTCCCTCAGGACCGAGCACTTGCTCAATCTGGAGCCCGGATCTGGGGGTAGGGTTAGAAATCAGGGAAGCCTAGCCAGCCTCCTCCTCCTGGTGCCTGAGATGCACCGGTCCTTTTGAGCCCTTCTACCTCTTTGACGCCTCACAGAGCCCTGACAGATGATGTCACCATGTCCATCTCACAGGTGACCAAAGGAAGCCCAGAGGGACACTTCCTGCCTGACAAGAATCAGGTGCTGGCCCACCTGATGCTGGTGGGGCCTGCTTGCTGGACCATCCACCAACTGTGCCAAAGCACCACAGCACCCGCCTGCCCATCTGTCTCCCTCTCGGGACCCTGAGCTCCTGCAGGAGCCCCTCCATGCCCACCCACCTGGAGCCCAGGACGGCAGGTGGCCGTGCATTGCGGCTGGTGGCAGAGCAGAGCCTGCGAGTTCTCCACCTCGGGCAAGCCCTGCCCGCCTCAGGGCTGCTCTCCTCAGCTGGGGTGTGGGCAGACCAGGCAGGATCTGCCGCAGAAGCCAACGCAACCCCATCTGTTGTTCAGGAGCCGCCAAATCAAACTCGTGGAATCAATACTGTGTTGAAGCTCAAGGTCCCAGTGGCTCTGAAACCAGGGCCTCTCGTGGTCAGCCTTTAAAGCACTCTTGGATCGCAGGATGTGCTGGGCCCGGCAGGTTAGAGGGGCTCAGACCCAGCCTGCCTGGGGCCTGCCTCCAAGCCAGCTGCCCTGCTGCCATCCCTGGCCTCTGTGCCCAGGAGCTGCGCAAGACCAGCATTTCCCTACCTGTCCCTGGGTCTCCAGGGCCCCAGAGGAGGCTGGAGCCACTTTGGCCTGAACTCCGCACCCCACAAGCTGTCAAGTTCCTTCTCACAATGCCTCCTTGGTGTGTCTGCATGGTATGTCACTTGAGGTCTCCCTGATCCTCAAGTGACACCCAAGGTCCAGGAAGACGGGCCCTGTTTACCACCTCTGGGCTTGGTGACCAGGTAGCCACATATCCCAGAGGTTGTGTCCTTCAAAGGCCTCAGAGTAACAGGGTCTCTCCCAGGCCAGGACAAAGAGGAGCCCCCATCCCCACCCCAGCCCTCTGACTCCCAGGCTTTCCTAGCAGGGGACTTTCCTGAGGTCACTAGAGGTCTGGACATCCATCTGGCCTCTGGCTGTTCCTGCTCTCCCCAGCAATGAACTGGCTGCAGAGAACAAAGACACACCCACCCCATGGAGGTGTAGCTGGGAGCATTTACTTTCCAAACCTCAGAGAATCAATTTTCTTTGAAAAGGAGGGAGCCAGAGGCCCATTAGTGGAAGATCGATCCAGAGACCCAGGAAATTCCAGAGCCCCTGCAGAAACAAATAGCTGTGTTATGAGCTTCATGCAGCTGAAGCCGCCTCTGGGCCCTCCTCTCCCAGCCTTCCCAGACCTGCCAAATGACTCTACCAACCCCCCCACCAGGACCACCACCACCTCAGCCCAGATCTGGCCAGGATCCAGCCAGCCTCCTCCCTGCTGCCCGGGAAGGCCAGAGGAGTCTGCCCACAGCTGCCTGCTCCAGGGCACCTGCCTGGTGTGGCCAGCAGGAGGAAGCCAGAGACACAGGCCCTGATGCCCTTGGAACCTCCCTTCTGGTGGGGCCAAGGGAGATGGGCACATGCTAAATAAAGCGACAGAACACAGCAAGGCCTGGGAAGAGGGGTGGCCAGTCAGCTGGGGTGGGGCAGTGGGGTCCTGTCCCAGAGACAGAGAGGCAAGGAGCAGCCTTTGGATAACGTGATGTGCGGACAGAGGGCTGAGGAGCAAAGGAGAGGCTGTGTGTGGCAGGGAGGGGCACTTGTCCTGGGTTGTCCACCTGGAAAATGTCAACGTGGCCCTCATTGAAGATAGGGCCTTGGCAGAAGTAATCAGGTGGTCAGAATGGGCCAGATGGGCCCCAAGGCCAACACGCGCAGCGCTGTAGAGGAAGGAAACCGGGACCACCCGAGATGCAGGGGCAAAGGCCTCGTGAAGATGGAGGCAGGGGCTGGAGCCCCCGGAGGAGCCAGGCCGTGACACTTCCATCTCAGCCTGCTGATTCAGGGCCTTGGAAGGAATTCTAGTTGTTGGAGCCACTGGGTTTGCGGTACTTTGTTACGGCAGCCACAGGAAATGAATGCAGTGTTCCAGAGAGAAAGAGACACAGACAGAGACAGGTGGGGAGGGGCGAGGCTGCAGACACCACGGCAGTGAGCCAGGACGCACAGCTGGGAGATGCTGCGGGCGTGTCCAGCTCAGGGGCCCAGGCTGTCCCCACACACCTGATCTCGCTGACTCTTCACACTCCATTGGCGCCGCCACCTCTACCCCTCCAGGCCCTCCTCTCGGGTGAGAGGGCATGCTTCTGGCCAGCTCCATGAGAGTCCTGTGGCTGCTGTAGCAACTTAGGACAGGGTGAATTTACCAACATGCTGTTCTGGAGGTCACAACTCTGAAACAGGCCTCGTGGAGGTAAAAGAGAGGTATCGGCACCTTCTGCAAGCTCCGGGGGGAAGGCTTTCCACCCTCAGAGGCTCCTGCAACCCTCGGCTCCAGCCCCTGTGTGTGTCCTTAAGGCCACCCCCTCCCTGCTCTGTCTGTACATCACCCACTTCCACGGACAGACTCTCCCGGGTCCCTCCTTTGATCACACAGGGCTCATGTGGGTGATCCGGGATCCCCTCCCCACCTCACAGTCCTAATCCCATCTGCAGAGTCCCCATTGCTATGGAATGGAACGGATCTGGACGTGGATGTCCCTGGGAGGGGAGGGTTCCCTGGCATGAGCAATGTGCTGGAGCATCAGCCATGCCTGGCAGCCCCGGGCTGGGATGCTGGGAGGAACGGCAGGGCCTGAGGCTGAAGGGCTAGGCAGGGGCGGGAGGGAGCCAGCCCAGAGGGGGCTGGGCCTGCTCCACGATACGGCACCAGTGGCTGTGTGGGGTCACCCGGCTCTCAGAACATGAAGTTTATCCAAACTGGACACGCTGGCAAGTACACACTGATCTCAAAGGCATGTTATATAAAAAAAATGTTACGATTTTTACATCGATTCCTTATTGACATAATAATATTCTGATATACTCAGTTAACGGAGATCTATCATTAAAGTCGACTTCACCGGCCCCCGCTGTGAAGGAGACCTCATGTCTTCCTGCAGAGGGTTAAGTCCCAGCAACACTGAGCACAGGGGCCGCTGCCCACGGCAGAGAACCCCCGCGGCTCATCACCACGGTCCCCACAGCACGCTGGGCCCTGCCCTTGGTGTCGCACAGACACATCAGGACAGGCTACAGAATCCCGCAGGGCAGTGTGCACATGCTCAGAAGGTGCCTCACCCAGCTGGGACCACTTGGCTGGACAAGGTGCCAGGCTGAGGGAAAAGAGGGAGGGGACCTGGGGTCCTGGGGGACAGTGATGCTGCTCAGGCAGGTGCCACAGGGAGAAGGCAACAGGGTGGGTTGGGTCACATGCTGGCATCCAAAGGGCCCATGGCAGAGCCAAGCTCCCACATGGGACCAAGGTGACAGCAGCCACCAGCTTGTGCCTGCCTCCGCCTGGACCCACTCTGCCAGTCCCAGGTCAGCAGCCCCTGATGTGATGGGGACACTGTGCCCCTGCTCCGCCTCTGTCCCAGCTCCAGGTCGGCCAGGCAGAGGGAGGGAGGGGTGCCTAGCTGGATGGTATTGGGGCTGCACCTCTCTGACTGCTGGGACTGCTTCTTGGTGATCCCTAGACACTGGTAAGGAAAGGGAAACTGCCTTTGGTAAGTCCATGAAATAGAAGGTGATCTGCCTCAGTGGCCAGCTGCTCAGTCAAAGACAGATCAGAGGCAGGATCCTTTGACCAAGCCTAAGCCCAATGCCATTTCCTCCCAAAGCCCATACAAATCACTGGATAACCACAATCATCCAGGCTACACACACAGCTAGCACTCAATAAATGCTTGTTGGATTCCTTTGTAAGTGCTCTAGGTGCTAGTCCAGGAGGCTGTGTGACCTCAGGCTGGCAGGTTGCCCTCTCTGGGCAACAGTTTTCCATTGGAAAGATAGGGGTTAGGCTTGATTATGCCCAAGCACCAGCTCTGTCACTCAGTGGATCTAATTCCCAAGGAATTAGATCAAGTGGAAGCGGGCAGGACACCTCCATCCTTACTGTGTGCCTCCCTCCACTGGGCCTGGGGCTCCTCAGGCGCCTCCCCAGCTCTCAGCATCCACATGGCCTCCAGGTTCTTATGCCACATCCTGCAATCTGAGCACCATCATCTCATCTACATTTATTCCAATTAAAAATAAAGAACCCAGAGTCTAAAGTGGGGCAGATGGAAACATGGGAGGCAGGTGCCCTTGGAAAATTGCTCTTTGCAAATCAGTTGCCTAATTGCTGAGTGTTTGTGCACACTCACTGTTTAAAAATGATTTAATTAAGCCATTTTTATATTCTGTAATTATTTCATTGGCAAGGACCTACGCTCAGCCCCACCCCTCCTCCTGCAGACGAGCCCTGCTCTCCGATCCTCTCCCTCCTGCCGACTTGGGCAGCCACAGGTGTGGAGGGGGCACCCACCTGCCAGGCTGTGCCTCCAGCACGGCTTGCACCTCTCTGAGACTCAGCTTCTCTACCTGTGGGACGCCTGTCGTGAGAATGGAAGGGGGTGGGTGTGGAGCGAGCAGACAGCAGGCGCAGGCAGGGCGACGGCACCGCTGCCCACCACACGAACTGCTGGCTGGCGGGGATGGGCCCGTGGGCTGCGCCTGAAGTTCCCACACTCACTCCTTGCCAAGCCCTGTGTGGACCTGGTATCCTCTGAAGGTAAGCACCACGGGAGACTGAGGCACAGGTCTGTCCAGGGGTGGGACCTGCTGGAGCCTGGGCTTGGACGCTTTCCCTGAGCAGAGGCGACGTGCACTGGAGAGGTCTCCCCAGCAGAAGCCGCTCGAGCTCTGGCCACATGCCAGGTGGGCAGCAAGTGTGCAGAGTGACCAGAGAAGCAGGGGCTGGCTGCACACCACAGGACCCACAGAGGGGCCTTCGGGCCCCTGCCCGACTTCACTAAACTCCTTCAGGATCAGCGAGGGATAAGGAATCCCAGTGACCCGGGCCACTGCAAGGGCAGTGGAGTCATTCCAGAAATTCCTAAATTCTTGATATTCTGAGTATAAAATGGGATGCTGGGCGCCAGCTAGGTGGGCAGAGGGGAAGGAAACCAGCCCTGCTCTCCAGTGGGCATGGCATCAGGGTGGCAGGGAGAGGAGGCTAGGCGAGTCCCTGGAGAGATACTCTTCCTCTCACGATGGGTCACGTCCTATTAACCCACTGCAAAACCAAAGTATCGCAGATCCCAGGGGCGCACACACCTCTCCTCTGGAACGGGCCAGCACACGTGCCCACCTCCAGCTTGCCCCAGACACTCCCGCCCCCTGCGATGGGCAGGATCGTCTAACATGCAGCCTTCGTTGGGCTTCCAGCTCTTTGGGGGGAGGCGTCCCTGGAAGTGTCCAGGTCACCTCCTGGCTCTGCTGACACTGCCTGCTGCTCACCTTGGCACCGTGGCTGCCCAGCTGTCCCCACACTCACAGCAGCTCTGGCAAACCCTCAGCCTGGCACACTTCCAAGGGCCAAGCTGGTGACTGAGCCACCTCCCAGCCCCATGCCAGCCACCCAGGAGGAGCCACAGCCTGCCAGGCCCGGGGCGCCAGAGGCAGCAGGTGCAGGAGAAGCAACGTCAATTACCTTGGCTGCCCTCACAGGCTGCAGGCAGGAGGCCACTGCCACACTTGACACCGCGTTACGGCTCGGGAAAAGCCATCCTGGAATGAGCCGGGATGCGGCCTTGACTGCTGGGCTAATTTGGGGAATTATATTTGATAAGGATGGAGGGGCCAGGCAGAGCTCGTGGCCAGATAGAAGCGAGTCTCCAGCAATCCCAACACGGGCAGCATGGGCAGGAGCCGGGAGAGAGCCGGCACTTTTCCCCTAGGTTGGTAGGAAAGGCGCACCTGCAGTGATGCCCAGGCTAAGGCCCGTCTGTCCTCCTGCTGCCCAGGGCATATCATACTGGTCCCCCGTCTCCCAGGGAGCCAACCTACTTGGGAGGCTTCCACGCCCCTCTAATATCCCGTTCCAAATAGGAAGCTCCCAAATAGAACAAGACAGATGACAAACCCAATAGGACCAGCGGATGCTCTGCAGACCACATGAGGTGGCTCTAAACAGCTGCCCAGTCCTTTCCCTTGTGGAAGGGTGGGCAGGAATTCCCAGCAGCACAGTGAAGAGGGCTGACGGGTCTGGGGGAGGCAGAAGACCCAGGCAGGAGGGCCTTATGGAAGCTGCGTACAGTCAAACTACCTGTCACCTGGAATCCACCTTCAGAAAACTCCAGATAATTTAGCAAGACACGTGCATAAAATTTCCTTCCTGACATGCTGACATCCTCAATTTTTCTTGGAATCATTTAAAAATAAAGGAGTGGGCTGGGATTGTGGCTCAGTGGTAGAGCACTTGCCTCGCATGCGGGAGGCACTGGGTTTGATCCTCAGCACCACATAAAAATAAATAAAATAAAGATATTTGTCCATCTACAACTAAAAAAATTTTTTAAAATAAATAAATAAAAAAATAAAGGAGGAAGAACAACTGAAAACAGCCACAGCCATGACCAGGATGGCAGCCCTGGCCCCAGCTGAGCCAGGCCACCTTCTCTCTCTGCTGGTGGTATGGCCTGCTGGCTGCACTCCATCCCGTCCCACCACGTGGGTTACTGATGAGTCACTCTTCCTTAAGTGCCTGCGAAGTGGCATGCACTTTGGAAATCCACTTTTCGCCTTGCACTGCTATGACAAGCCACCTTCGTGGACAGCATTTCTGTGATTCCAGCACATCTGCTGCCGTTCATCCTGACTGCGGCCTAGGGGAAGTCCAGGGCCAGCTCCTCAGCGGGAGGCTCAAAGCTGCCAGATGGTGTTTTCCAAAATGTTCTCTAAGATCCAAGGGAGACTTGCAGCTCAGTATTTTTAAAATAACAGTCCTCATTAATGCTAAGGGGTCCTGGAACAAAACAACAAATTTTCCCCATGCCAGTTCCTGGATGACAGAGCCGAGGCTCTAGAGGAGTGTTTCAAGTGACCGCTGAGCATCCTCAGGCTCTCTGAGGCAGCCCAAATGACGGACCGAGTGCTTTGAAAGAAGAGGAAAAGCTGTGTGGAGCATCACAAAGGCGGTCGGAACCATCTAAAGAGGATCCTGCTTGGAAACGTTGAAAAGAATATATTGATAGAAAGCATAAAAGATAAATTAGGAAATAAGGCATCCTTAACACCACCAATTCCCCAGCTCAGGAAAGGCAAGAGAAAGGCTCTGTGCTGAGCCATGGAGGACACCTGGTCCAAAGGCCCTAATGGCCAAAGTTCTTGGGATGCCAACTAGACAAAGAGCAAGTCAATAACGACACAGCTGAGTGAGTGCAGGACCTCTGGTGTCCACCTCTGCACTGGCCCTTAGGGCTTTGAACAGAAAATGCTGCCAGGCCATGGCCACCTTAACCCACCTGACACCCCTCATGGGGACCAGTGCCACACCCTGTCTTCCAGGGGAGGATGACACACGTGGGGGACCTGAGAGTGGATGCCACATTTGGGTCCTGAGCCATGAGCTTCACCTGCAGCCTGTGACCCCTACTCCCAGCCAGTAGCAGCTCCCTGAGGGGGCTGGTGCAAGGGGCAGCCCTGTTCCTGCAGCCTTGAGGGCTTCCCTAGGCAGTGTGGGTCTCCCAGGGAAAATGGCCAAGTCTGCTGACCGCTGCTTTCCCAGCCTGGGCCAGCCGCAGCTGGAGGTGAGCACAGGGCAGGATGTGTCCCAGAAACACTCCCTTCCCACACGCCCTGTCATCTGCACGGCCCCAAGGCCTCCAGTGCCAGCTGCATACATGGGGCCCTGCACTCTGTGGAGGGCGGCGGGCACATACACCCGCACATCCGCAAGCCCATGACGCGTGCCTGGGTGTCAGCAAGGCCCAGGTTCCTCTGTCCCTTCACCTACACCAGTTCCCTCGCCCCACATCCTGCCAGTCGCCCTCTGAGCAGCCTGCAGTGGGTCCTTGGGCCCTGTGGGATAGAGCCGGAGTCTCTGGCACAGGCCAGATGGAAGGCCCGTGGAGGGCGCCCCACGGCAGTAGAGCAGAGCGAGGCTCCCACAGGAGGGGTGGCCACGTGCTGCCACTGCAGAGCCAGGGAAGGTGGGAAGGCCAGCGAGGTGTCCACGCCCAGGCAGGGCTCCGCCCACCTCCACAGGCCCTGGGGCCCCGGCTCCTACTTTGTCACAAGGAACCCCCTGCCTCCCCACCCACCTGAGAGCCCCAGGCCAGGGCAGCCCCAGGCATGTGGCCAGCTGCTGCTCCTGGCCAAGCCCCCACATGAAGCAACACCAGGAAATGCTGGGGGCCAACGAGTGAAAACGGCCCAGCTCCCACCAACTCTGTGGCGGGCATGCTGCACCCGTGAGTTCTCAGCATCCACAAGAGCCAAGGGGTCCCTGGAGACTGCTGGGCCTCGCCCACACCTCTCCCATGAATGAGGACACAGGCCAGAGAAGCAAGGTCACGTGCTGAAGGTCCTGGGCACACAGGGCAGCTGAGCAGCCAAGTGGCCACCTTGAACTGAAGTCTCCTGACGCTAAGGTCAGGCCTCCTTCCTCCCAGCTCACCAGGGAAGCCAGGCAGACCACCGCGAGCAGAGGCGGAGTCATTCCACTCTCACCCACTGTCAAGAAACTAAGGGATGGAACTCCTCCTCCTGTGAGCCCTGGAGGCTGCTTAGGGGAGTGTCATTGGAGATGACAGGCAGCCCCCGGCCTGGCAGTCAGCAGGACAGACAGGCATCTGGGCATCCTGTTGCCCCACCTGCAGAGGAGGAAGCTCCTGCCCCACCTGGCTGGCCCCGACTCAGCCCTCTGACAGGCTCTAGGAGCTCAGGCTGGGGCCTGGGTGGCTCTGAGACCAGGAACCAAGTGGGGCGGCCCTGGGGAGGCCATTTCTTCCTGGAGCCAGGCTCCTCCTGGATAGCTCTAGAGTGAACAGCAG
Source organism: Geosciurus inauris (assembly GCA_004024805.1). NCBI lineage: Eukaryota > Metazoa > Chordata > Mammalia > Rodentia > Sciuridae > Geosciurus > Geosciurus inauris. Next base: position 134,262 of record PVHX01002233.1, read on the forward strand.
GGTTCTAGAACAGGGCTCTGCAGGTCTGGTCCACATTACTCTCATGAGGAGGTGTGGCGAGAGGCCTGTGGCCCTGAGCTGGCCCTCTACTCCAGGCCTCAGGTGTCTCTCCCATATGATAAGAACCTCGCCTTGCCCCACAACCCTCAGGAGGGCTAAGTGAGGGGGCCCCAGGACAATGCCTGGCCAAGGTGGCCAGTTCCCTTCCTCCTCTGCCCTCTGCCCACCCTCCTAACATGCCTGCATGTTCCAAAGAAAGGATCAGCCCTTGCTGGCTCCTGGGAGGTGACCTCTAAGCCCTGGAATGTCCTGCCTGAGTGGCTTTGTTTATCAAGGCCCTAGGCCATGTGCGTAGTCTATCCTGCCAGTGTGATTCACAGTGGGTCTCGGGCCACCTGGTATCAGCTTGACCTCTGGAGGGGCAGAAGGTCAGCCCCAGGGTAGCCAGCCAAACCCACACTGAAATCTGGATGCCTATGCCTCATCAGTGCCACCATCTGCTGCTACTGGGGGACCGAACATCACCACTGTATGACCCAAGACGTGTGACCTGCGTGCAGGGTCATTTGCACCTGTGGGTCCCTTCCCAGCTACCCCCTTGGAGAAGACTCTGGCGCACTGCAGGAGTGTCCCGGGCCTTTCTGGCTGTCCCCACCCCAGGACTGCAGTTACTCGGCTTGGCTTTTGCCCACGGCTCCTGCTGCTACCCGACGCCACACTGCCACTCTGCTCTATTATTGTCTCTCTCTCCCTCTGGGATGCCAGGTCCCAGGACAGGGCCTGCTATCTGCTTCCCAGCACCCCGGGAAGTGGCAGCAACACCCCACCCTGCAGGACGTGGACAGCTCCCTCGGGTCTTGTGTCAGGCATGGGCTGGCTCCCTTGGCCCCAGGACACGCCCTGGTGCCCGCAGCACTGCAGGAAGTCTTCCTTTCCTCCTGCTCTCACAGCCACCCTGTCACTGGTCAGGTACCCACAGAGTGGCCTGGCCTGGACTCCTGAGCGGCTCCTGCTCCATGTCTGTGGGACTGCCAGTGACAGACACAGTTGTGCCTGTCATTTCGGGACCTGCCACCAGCACAGCCTCTGTGTCCCCTGCTCCCGGTCCAAGCAGACAGTTGGAGAAAGTCTGCGGAAACCAATGAGCAATGCCCGTGTGACCTCCATAATGGCAACAAATGACAGGAAAATGTGGCGAGGAGTGGCCGCTGCCCCACCTCCAGCTGCGCCCTGCAGAATGCCTTTCCCACCTGTGCCCGGCACCCTAAAAACTGAATGCGCTGCTCCCTCCAGCGAGCACACCAAGGGTGGTGGAAACTGGCAGAACATGTTTCTCTGATTCTTAAGAATCCTATTTGAGAGTTAAATAACGATGAGATGCCTTTGAACGCTTGGAAATTATGAGTTAAGCCGCTCCCTGAGAAGCCTCGTCATTTAGCAAGCACAAGATTGATCCTTTAACCACAGGTCTGCGGAGCCGGCAGGCGGAGGGCTGTGGGATGTGGCAGGGCGCCTCCCAGGGAAACTTGCAGAGCCCCCGGGCTGGGGTGGCTCCTGCTGCCAGCCGGACACCTCTCCTGCAACAAGGAGGCCGCCCTGGCTCCCAGCACTCTGGCAGCATGCTGAAGTTCTCCACCTGCATGGGGCCAACAGCCCCTGACCAGGTCCCCAAGGCAGCTTCTCCATGGTGCCTTCTGCATGGGCGGGATCACCAGCTGCTGACCTAGGAGCCAGGAGGCTGTGGCGAAGATGCCCATAAGTCCCATTTGAGAGGCTGGAAAATGGAGGCTAGAAGAAATCAGGTGACCTGCTTAGAAGCCTTGGTCACAGGCCCTGGATGGCCTATTGGGGACTTTCTTTTCACCTGCAGCCTGAGATTCCCCTTAGAAAAAGACTCCAGACCTGAAAGGCCCAGTCTAGGTCCAAGTCCATCGTGAGGCCGTGGGTATGGGGCAGGCATGCCTGGGGAGGGAGCTGCCCATCCCCTTGTGGAGATGCGGGGCCCACGCTTGGCCCAGGGGGCTCACAAAGACAGTCTCATGCAAGTGAGTGGACTTAATGGCCCAGCAGGAGTCATCGACCAGGGATGGCCTGCTCCTCCCAGGGTAACTAGAGAGAGCCCAGTAAGGAACAGAGAGAGGGCGCAGACCCTCTCACAGTCGTCCTGTACTTGGGGAGCCTAGGGGCTCGGGGTGCAGGATGGGTCTCGGGGCTAGTGCTGGGGCACACTGAAGGCATGCTGCCCTGAGGTGCGGGGTTTGTTTCTGGCCAGCCTCCCCCGCCCCCGGTCATAGGTCCCTCCCTGTGACCATACTCCAGGCCACACGCACTGGGCTTTGAGAAGGGGACAGGAGAGGAGATGCCTCTGAGGTGCCACCCTCCAGGAGCACGGGGGGCATCTGGTGAGTGACCGAGCGGGGCTCTCAGACGTGGCCACCCTGCCTGCTGTGGCCACCTCTCAGGGCCTATGTGGCCTATGCTCAGGGCCTGTCACCGGGTGGACAGGCATGCTCCAGCTCCTCTGTTCTGAAGGCACACATGTGCCGCTTGCCGTCCTTCCCAGAAGCACAGGGCACACCTGCTGCCCACCTACAGCTCGGAGGTGAGGTGTGTCCCGGGCAGGACGGTGCCACCTCCTGGAGCCGTGGGATAGAGTGGGCGGGGATGGGGCCCAGGGCACCCTCAGCTCCCTGTCCACCTCCCCTGGGGAAGATCTCCTGAGGACAGAGTCTCAACCATAAATGGGCCAGGAGTTTCTGCATGAGCACGCGGGAGGGCAGGGATGCAGATCCAGGGTGTCCAGCCGTGTGGATAACAGGCTGCACCCAGCCTGCCCCTCCCACCCCACAGGGCCTTCACTGGTCACTCCTGGGCCAGCTCTGCAGAAACCCGCTCCCAGACCCTGCCCCTCGGCCTCAGTCTCAGCCTCGCCAGCACGGTCTGTGGCTGCCTTTCTGCCCCCGGATTCTCCTGGTGCCTGTGTTGGTGCCATCACTTGTCCATTCTCCCTCTGCTGTGACCCCGAGAGTCCTCGTGGACATGTCTGTCCTTGTCTCTCCTGGCCTGTGAGTCTTGATTTCTTCCAGTGTGACTCTGATTTTCCATGTGAGCGTTCTTGCCCTCATTTGGCCCCTGCTACCCCGAGGTCATCTCAAGAGCAGACGTCCCACAACAGAGATGCCTGGGGACCATGTGTGGCCTTCTCTCCTCTGCCAAAGTTACTTTGTCCTGGCCTCTCCCTCCGGTGGAGAAGCAGTCCCCAGCTCTCCTGTTCCAAGGAGCTGAGTCTCTGGATGACAGATAACAGAAGGAACTGGAGAGTCAGGTGGGGTGGGGCTTCCACCAGAGGGGCCTGAGGCATTCCTCTTGGGAAGGTGACCCGAAGCTGGGACCAGAGTGCAGTGAGGAGCCGTCAGCTTGCAGGTATTGGGGTGGGAAAACCACCCATGCACAGGCCCTGAGGTGGGCCTCTGTACCCAGGCTCCATTTCCTGGGCATGTTGCTGTCAGAACATGCACCTTGCCTGTCCCGTCGGATACTGTGGCTGGAGACCTGGCCTGAATCAGGAGGCCAGGCACATTGCAGGTCAACCTCAGCTGGTCTGGCCAGCTTGCTGGGTGAGGTGCACCCTTATCTGACAGCCAAGTGGCAGGGCATAGTGCTGGGGAGGTGAGCCAGGGAGGTGAGCCAGAAGGCCTCACCCGACAGCGTGGACAGCTGGGGAGGGCTGGGCACCATCCTGTCCTGGGATCTGAAGCAGGACTCTCCCTGGACAGGACACCAGGTCACTCAGCAGAGGGAGGCTCGGCCCCTCTCCCCGTCCCCCGCCTCACAGGGAGGGACAGTCTCTGCGTCCACCTCAGTGTCCTCTGGGACACAGAAATGTCTCTGGAATAACCAGGGGCGGGTGAGAAGCCTCTTCACAGACAGCTCCGCACAGCCGCCAACACCCAATCCACACTAATAAGGCAAATAAACATGGCATTTACAGATCAGAGGCAGCCGTTACAGTCTATTAAATTAAATTCACCGTCAAGGGTGAGAGCAGATAAACCGGGATTATTCCAGTCATGGCAATTAAAAAAAGAAAGGCGCATTTGAGAGGTGTGATTCTGCGGTCCCTGAGCCGTGATCGCGGGGCTTGCGGCTTGGCAGGCAGCGTGGCCGGCCCCCTCCCCACCTGAGCTGGCTGGGGCTCCGCAGAGCCCCCCAGATGGCAGCCAGAGCTGCCCACGCAGGATGCAGGGCACATTCATGGGAAGGTGGCCAGTGGCCAGCGCCTGGCATGGTTCCCGCTGCCCAGGCAGGCCCTGCTCCTCCCTCCCAGCATTCCTGCCCCAGAGGCCCTGCTTCTGTGGGTTATCCTGGCCTCTGGGGCTTCGTTTCCCATCTGGTCTGGGGCTGATAGAGTGTCCTCAGTTGCTACATCCACGCCTGGTGAGCATGGGGGAGGGCGTGGGGGCTGAGGTGGCTCCATGTGGGGACCCTGCCTAGCATGTAAGGCCCCAGGTCCCCACCTGAGCCTCTCAGAAGAAGGAATGGACTAGCTTGTGCAGTGAACAGCACCCTTGCCAGCTGCGCGTGCGCTCTCCTGCCCCACCCAGCTCTGCTGAGCCCTACAGACCCCCGGCCCTGGCCTCCACCAGACTTCCAGGTGCGCCCAGCCTTGGGAGGGTGAAGTGTCACGTGTCCCCTGTTCTGGCCACAGCAAGGAACCCACAGTTCTAATCTCTGGGCAGCTACTGTGCCCAGGTAGCCCCATGGCCTTGCCCACCACTGTCACTCAGTTCTGTGAAATGCACCCCAGCAGGTGCTGACTTTCTCAACACTTGCCATCATTACAGAAATTAATGGTCACCAGCAAAGCACAGCCAGCTGCATTCAGTGTCCTGTGTGCCCATTTCCTGCAGGTTCATTGTCCTGTGTTCTGCCCCTTGAGCACCGACTGCCTGAAGTCACATACAGGACTCCTAGTTAGCCCCACCAGACCACAGCCCTCTCTCTAGGATGCTCTTTGTCCCTTCTAATCAATTTTGTTTGATTTCAGAGTTTATAGCCTCCCTCGGAGGTCTGGCAATGATACAGCCATTTTTTAAAAAATATATCATAAAAATAGCTTTGAATTTTTATTTCTAATTATATAAATCACACTTGGACGTTGTAAAAGCCTGAGTAATGTGAACTGTAAGAATCGGCCATGTCCCACCCGAGGCGGGCACTGCTGCAGGCCAGCTGGCGGGAGGCCACCAGGACCCTCCAAGCCCCCTCCCTCCCTGACTTCAATGCACATTACTCAAACCCAGCCGTGTTTCTTCCCCACGAAGCCCCCTCCTCCCACTCCAAGCAGAAGCACAGCCCAGCAAGACCCCTGGCTCTCCCCGACCTCATGTGTGCACTGGGAGGCAGGCACCTGCTGCAGACTTGCAGACTCGGGTTCTTGTTTTGTGCTATTTCATTTTAGGTACATCCACATCATCTCCACCCACAGCAGCTAGCTTTCTCACTGACAAGAGCACCTGGAGCCCCTGAGCACTCTGTCCTCCGGTCACCGAGCTCTGCCCCGCTGGTCCAGGATGCGCCTCCACTTCTCACGATGGGCCCTGTCACTGTCAGCGGAGTGGATGGAGAAACCCCTGTGACAGGATCCCGCCTGCGTGTTCAGGAGTTGCGCTGTGGCAGGAGGAGGGCTGCCTCCTGGCCGTGGTGTGTGGCTGGCCCCTGAGTGAAGGACAGACGGGCAGACACCCAGAGCCATTCTGCCTGCTGCTGCAGGAACCTCAAGACAGAGGAACTCATCGCACGGCAAAAAGAAAGGTGATGTTTTCCCCCAGCGGAGCAAATGGCCACAGCAGAGGGGCTCTGAGCACTGCCCCAAGCAACCCTGCCCTGTGACATGGGGACCTCACTGAGGCCACACGCACAGCCTCCTGCGCTCTGGTGGAGGCAGCGTAGTAAAAGCCCTTTCCTCCACCCTGATGCCTGGGATCCACACAGGACACCCAGGCTGCCGCACGTCCTCCACCTGCCCCGCTGCACCACGGCCACCGCCCAAGTCTGGAGTGGGAGTTGCCCGGCGTGGCTGTGCACGCTCTGCCTGCACTCCCGGCATCCCCGGGATTAGTTGCCATGGTCCCTATTTTACAGATGGGGAAAGCGGGCACAGACGGGCAGGAGGTTTGAAGCCCTCCATGCCAGGCTGGATTCCAAGTGCTGACCATGTGTCACCCCTGACTTTTCTCCATAGCTCCCTGAGGGTGGGGTGTCGATCAGCCCCATTTTTCCTATGAGAAAACAGGCTTGTGAAGTCTATTAACTCTGGAAGATCACACAGCTAGTAGAAGACAAAACCAGACTAACCCAAGAGGCCCCAAGTCCTGTGTCAGCCCAAGGCCCTGCCCATGGCCCCACCCACAACTCCACCCATGGCCCCGCCCACAGCCCAGGCCAGGGAGCTGACCTCTCCACCCTCATCCCTGCACTCTCCATCCAGCTGGGGTGTCATCTGCTTTCCACATGTGCCTTTTCCTTCCCTCTGTAACCCCAGCAAGGAGGGCACCATATAACCACTGTGCAGAAGGGGAAGTGGCTGAGTCAGTGAGGGCCACGGGGTGCTCAGTGAGAAAGCCAGGACTCGTGCAGGTGTTCTGATGGACTAGGGGCATTTTCCTGTGGGACCTGCACTCCCTGCAGGCAAACCTGCATGCCCTCAGCAAAAGGCCCCCTTGGGCAGGCTAGCCAAGGGCCAGGAAGGGCCTCTCTGTTTCTTCTCACGGCAGCTGAGGCCCACCAGGGGCCACCTGCCCACCTGAGGCCACGTGTCCACCCAGCAAGAGGAGTTCCAGCATCAGAACCACCATGCTCAGCCCTGCCCCACTGCAGAGCAGCTTGGTCATCGTGAGCTTCTTCCCTGCGTCAGGAGCCTTCCTGCTGCAGAACCCCCAGCCTGCAGGAACCCAGGTGGAGACCGTGGGAGGCTTGCCTGCCATGACCTGCGTCACTTCCCTCTGGGCCCCATGGCTTGAGACAGCCAGTTCTTACTGGGGACAGCATGTTCCTGGGCCCTGGGATCTCTGCACTGGCTTTCCACTTGGGAGGTGGTGTGAACCACGGGCTCCATTTACAGGTGAAGAAAGGGAGGCCCGGAGAGGCACAGGCTGGGCTCAAGGTCACAGGACTGGTGGGCTGACCTAAGGGGAGGGGGCTGACCTAAGGGGAGGGGTCTGTCTCAGTGTCTCTTATTGCGACTGTTCCGTCTTTCCTCACGGCTGCTATGTCCAGCTGGCCAGGGAGCATGGAGGCTGCGTTCCTGCTTGTGTGGGGACCTCCGCCGCTGGCTTCCCGCTTCCCAGCCACATCCCCGCTCATCTCCTGACCACTCACAGGAGCTGGAGTGACCTTGAGCAGCGCCTCTCCTTTCCCAGAACCCACCCTTTTGCAAATAATTCTCCTCTGCTGATCGAGGGAAGGTCTAGGTGGACAATTCAAGCTAAAGCAAACCTGTCAGGGACCCTGGCCAGCAGCGGTAGGGGGTGGGCTATAGGGTCAGCCACGGGGGGCCAGTCCTGTGAGCTGAGAGGAGGATAATGGGCTGTACAGCAGTGGCCGGCAGGGGCTCACTTGCCTGTCTCTTGGACAGATAAGACAATGAAATGAGACCCTGCGTGGACGGCCCCAGCCCAGGCCTGGCCCCACCGCTGTGCCTGCCATGGGTGGCCCCAGCCCATGCAGACAGCAGCAGAGAGCCCCTCCCGCCCTCATGGAGTCCTGGCCACACGGAAGCCCACAGCCCAAGCCCTCCTTCAGGGCTGCTGCCTGCAGGTACCACTTTTAAATCAAGCAGGCCAGAGTGAGAGGCCAGGCCATCCACGGGCACCAGGAGTTTCCAGGACAGTCGAATCAGCACATCCGACTCACCCACAGGGCCCAGTTCTGCTCCCGTGGGCTCGTGGCCCAGGTCGTGTTGTGAAGCTTGTGCGCTGTGCTTTAAGGGTGGGAAGCCAGGGCTTTAGCCCTGACGGGCTCTGCAGGCATTTTTCCAGGTGGGGCAGAATCCTGCAGGACAGGTGTGAAGGTGTCCTGGCTCCCACACCCTCAGATGACTCCCAGGCCCCTCGCATCCTTGGGCTTTCGGGGTCCCTGACCGCGGGGCCCAGCTACACCAGAGCAAGGAGGCAGATGGTGATGGAGATTCCAGGGCTCAGGCGGGACCCCTGTACCTCTCACTGGGCCCAGGGTCCCCTTGGTTGGAACTTACTGGGCCTTCAAGACGCCTGTGTGAGAGCCTCCCACATGCATGGAACCCTTGAACCTGGGCACTTCCCCTGTCTCCACTGGGCTGGGTGGCATGGCAGTGACCAGCTCTCGATTATAAAGTGGCTTCTTGGATTATACAGTGGGCACCACTGAGGATGATCCCCAAGATGAGATGAGTCCAGCTACAGGGGAGCTGTGTGATGCCCAGCACCCGGGGGCCTTCAACACAGCTCTGTTTCTTCCTGTCTTGAACAAGCACAGCCCAGCGGCACTAGATATGCTGAGCGCAGATGCTCTGGGTTCTCTGGGGGGAAGCACCAGGGTCTAGATACATGGGTGCTGATGACCACCACTGCGACACCCATTTCAATGATGCATGGAAAGAGCCGGGGCCAGGAGTCTGGAGGCCGTCATCCCCCATTCTCCTGAGAGTTGAGCAGGAGGGAGGCCATGAGCTCTGGGCCTCACCCCACATCTGGACAGCAATGCGATAGCAGGCTGAGGCCTGCTGGGTTCACAGTCAGTCGAGGGAGAGCTCCAGGCCGGGTGGAGGTGCCACTGAGGGCCCATCAGACAGGAGGGGACTGCAGAGGGCCGCCTTTCTCCCCAGGGCAGCGGAGCCCAGCTAGGGCAGCGGAGCCCCCCCACTGCCAATGGCAAGGCCACGTGCACTGAGCCGTGGCTCTCGGTGAAGGCGAGAGGAGGGGTGCTGGAGTGGAGTCCTCGCCTCACAGGGTGTCCATTCTGGGCCTGTGGCAGCCCCTGGACAATGCGCGTGGGGACGGCCTGCATCGCCGCCCACCTCCACCTGCGTCTCATCGCCGCCTCCACCTCACCTGCGCCTCCACCTGCAGGTGTGCCTGGCGGTGGCTTCCTGGAGACACACCCACTGTGTCTCCAGCTCCCGTCCTGCCTGTCTTTCCACCTCTTTCCCCAGTTTCACTTTCCACGGTCAACCGAGGTCCAGAAATACCAAATGGAACATTCCAGAAGTAAACAACTCATAAGTTTCAAACTGCAGGCCCATCTGAGCGTGCCGTCCTGCTCTAGCCCTCCAGGACATGAGTCCAGAGCTTTGGCGCCACATTCCCTCCCTGCCCTTCGGTCAGTAGCTGCCAGGACAGCTGCCCCCTCACCCTAGCAGGGGTCGTGCGTCTCACCCCAAGCAGGACCAGCCCGGTGGGCACCTGAGAGGGAAAGACAGAGACCAGCTCTGCGCGCCTCATCCCGCAAGGCCTCTTTGTCGTTCTGTTTTACCCCTAAGCCGTGGTGGCCAATCTCCGGCTGTGCCTATGCTTGTGCTGGGCTCTATCACAGGTGTGGCTGGGAAAATACGCTGGATTCAGGTTAGGGTGCTGTCAGCAGTCCCAGACACCCACCCAGGGCCTTGGAATGTGTCCCTGCAGGTACAAGAGCAGCCATATCTCGGTCATCTCGTCTCCATGTGGCTGAGGCTAAAGGGTCCGTGTGGACCGAGGGCATGAAGGTCACTGCCAACCTCGTATTTCTAGGAGATAAAACTCGCATGAAAGACTGCGTCCCCTCCACACAGGTCACCTCACTACTTTCCTCAGGCCTGGAATTCCAACACCATGAACTCTGGTGGGGGTTGTGGGGGGCACAACAACGTGCACATCGCCCTTCCTTTTGGGTTTGGAAGTATCCCCTTGGCGAGGCTTGGGAGAAGACGGCAAGCTTATGTAGGTCCGTTCACATCTATTTTTAAGCTCCCGGTGCCTCAGATGAGGGGGCTCAGGAACAGAGGGCATGAGCCTGTGCTCCGGGTGCCAGGCTGCCATGGCTGGCAGGCCCTCTCAGCTCGGCGGTTTAATTTTAAAACGTGAAATCGGGTGGAACTTGTCCAATAAGTGCACCGAGAGATAAAGGAGTAGCCAGATTGTTAAAAGAACTGAAATAGCATTTAAATCAGTCCCGCTTCCCTGGGTCAGTGACACCCTAATGGCTTTATAATATTCTCTTCTCCCCCGACCACTGCAGCGGAAGAAACGACTCTCGCCGGGAAGCGTGTCGCGACGGGCTGTGGAGTGCAAGGCTGCCTGCCGTCTGCTCGCTCTGCTGCCTCTGAGCACAAAGGTCACACTGGTGGACAGACCATCACAGACCTGGCTTTGGATTCCAGCTCTGCTGCTTCTGGTCACGTGGCCTCGGACAGCCACCTCTTGCCTCTGCGCCTCACCTGCGCTCCTGACCTCAGACAAGCCTGTGGGCAGGAGGTGTGGAGGGATGAGGTGATCGTAGGTGCTGGAACAAGAGGGGACACAGCAGAGATTGCCAGGGTGCCCACTGCCAGCCATCAGGCCCACTGAGGCTCCTCAGTGGAAAGGGTGGTAGCCTTCCCATGGTCTTCCAGAATGTGCCGTCTCCACCTACTAAGGTTCTTCTTGACCTTCCCAAACCAGTCGCTTATCCCTGCTCAGGGATAAGCTCCATAGAGCCTTCTTTCCAACCAGGCATAAGGTGCGCTTGCCACGTTGACTCCAAGAGGCCTCAGGCTGGCACCCAAGAATTTATTGTCTGGTCAGACTCTGGCATTGCTTTTTCTGACCAACAGGTGGGCTTTGCCAGCCCACCAAGCAGACTGGACGACAGCCCCAGGCACTCCAGGGCTGCCTGGTGACGGACACTCCCAGCTCACTGCCTGGCACCTGTGGCATCAGTGGCACAGAGCCCAGGGCTACACACGGCCAGGGCTAAGGCCAGGACTCCATGTTCGTGACAAGCAGGGGGTCACCTGCAAGTCCACAGAGGCTGCAGGTCAGGCTTGGCCGACGCCACGCTGGTTGCTGGAGCAGCACCTCCCTCCAGGCCAACCGGTGGCTGCTCTTCCAAGGTAATTAGAGTGCAGAGTGGGAAATGGCTGGCACTGCTGTCGGGGCATGAGTAATTTGGGAAATGTAATTATGCCTCAGCAGGGGAGGACTTCCCCAGCTCCGACATACTGTGAAAGCAGAGCAAAGAAGGAAACACCTACACACTCCTGCAGCCTCGAGACACGCAGCAGGAGCAGCACGGGGTCAGCATGGGCCCCCGAGGGCCCCTGGTCTGTGGGAAACCGGGGGCAGAGATGCCCCTGCCTGGCTCAGGTCTGGCTTGCATGTGCTTGGCAGGAAGCAGAGCCCGTCCTCTGTGCTCTCCACCAGTGCCAGCCCCGTGCCTCCACCCGGCACCAGGTCACCTGGTCACCAGGGCATGACCATCCCACCTCCTAGGCTCATAGCACTGCTGTCCACCGTAAGCCACATTCCCAACTTGGAGGGACCTGGCCGACACCGGGCCAGCACACCCAGACGCAGCCAAGGCGGGGTGGGGAGTGGGCTTCGCCATGGGTGCCAGGCGGCTCTGAGTGATGTCCTGACCAGGACATGACGCATAGGCAGTGGCCGCAGGGGGGAGCGACAGCAGTGGCTGTGCAGGGCACCTGTCCCACCTGCAGCTTCATGGGGGCGCCATGCTCCTAAGAAAGACTGGGTGCATTCTAGAGTTCTGCCGGGGATGCGTGTCCAGAGGCAGAACAACTGGGGGTGCTGCCACGGTGAGCATCAGAGGTGAGGCGTGCGCCAGCCGGACCGCACCAAAGCCACGAACCAGCTCGTTGGGGACCCAGGCCTCCCGCCAAGCGATGCAGCTGGGTCTGGGGAACCCCAAGGTGCCCTCCCAGGCTCCTTGCCACTCAGGCTGCCTCCTGGCCGCAAAGCCGGGGGCACCTTGCTGTCTCCACCGGAGCCCTCAGCAGTACCTTGAGGATATTGGGGTCCTCTCCACCTGTCCCCCACCACTGCCTTGCCGAACCTAGGGCCCTACCCAGGTTAGACACCTTCCAAGCTCCCAGTCTCAGCCCAGAGCCGTCTTCCTAGAACTGGATGCAAAGTCCGTGCCCCTCTGCCACAGCCACCCTCTGCACACACTCCGGCCTTCCCCGTGATCCCTTCCTGAACGCAGCCCGTGTCCCCAGGCAGAGGCTGGAGTCCTGGAAGCACCTGAGTACTTGCAGGCAGGATGAGGGGTGGGATAGGAGGGCGTGTTAGCCAGAGGTCACGGCTGCAGGTGGTGGAGTCGGCCCTCAGGGGCCTCTGGGGGCAGCACAGCCCGAGCCCCAGGAGCAAGGAAGCCAGGACACTGATCCCCACCCTTCCTGCTGCTCTGGGGCTCCAGCCTTTGCCTCCCCTGGCTCCTGGGTGGCCCTGTCCACAGGCCCAGCAGCCCTGGAGGGGCTGAGTCAGGGCTGACCAGTGGAAGCTGCCTGTGTGCAGGTAGGGTGCCCTCTGGGTGACCATGGGGGCTTTGGGGAGGGTGCTGGGAGCCAGAGTGGATCCCCAGGAAATGAGGCCATGCCCATCCTCTTCCCCAGTGTCTACAGAATGCGTGGCACATGCCACATGGTGCCAGACATTGACCAATGTGTGAAAGTCCCCTGATGTGCTCACGAGGACCAAAGTGACATGGAGGCACCCCCCAGCACCCGCTGTACACCAGTGCCCACCCGTCCCCTGGCACCTGCATGGAGCCCAGCCACACCACCACACACTTCTCCTGGGCTCACACATGCACACACCCAAGCACATGCATGTGCATGCACACATCTGCACACTCAGCCACCAGCACACACGCACGTGCACGTACATGCTTCAGAACACCCTGCCTGGCCGCGCTCACACCCCAACACACGAGCCCTCACACTGGCACACACGTGAGTGTGCACACGCGTACCTGTGTGCGACCCTCCCGTCTCTGTCCTGCTGCCCCCTCTCCTGAGCCCCCGGCCTGGCTCCCTCTGCAGCCTTCAGGGCCCCGGCCAGCAGCTGATCCCTGGCTGAGGAGTGGGGTGCTCCTGGCAGGACGGGCACAGGGCCACCGCTTCTCTCACTGCAGGTCAGGAGGGCCAGGGGAGGGGCCTGGATATAGAAGTCACAGCCTGGGAGTGTCCCCAGCCTCCCAGAGCCCTGGTCTCCTCACTGACAGGAAGGTGGAGCAAGACTCTCCCAGGCCTGGGAGAGACACACAGTGGGACTTCCACTTTCTCTCTAGTCCTTAAATTTATTAGTAGCCTGACCACAGGAAAAGGCAAGCTGGAAGCATGGTAGGGGAAAAGACTGGGACTCGGATGCTAAAGCCTGAGGCCTCAGCCTGGGCCATCATCTGCCACGTGACAACGGCTACCTTCCTTGACCACTCTGACCCGTCTTCTGAAAAATGGCTAATGTCCATCACAGCCTCATTATTCAGAGTGAGTTAGGTCATGGCGACAGTAGAGCCCACCCCAGTTTTATCTTGCCCTCCCACTGTGTGCCAGGCGACAGTGTGAACTTTGAACTGCCTGGGTCTGGACGAGGGTGGCCTTGCTTGGAGAGGCAGCTCTTGCCTCTGTGGTGAGTCCAGCCCTGTGCCTCCCACAGCCCCTCGCCCCTTCTCTGTCTCCTCTGTCCGTCGCTGGCCCGGCCTTTCCGCTTGGCTATGCAGGCACCTGGGATTCAGCCGCACCCCCCTCGCGCCCCGCTGCTTTCTGTGGCTCTGGCCTTTTCCAACGCGGCCCATGAATAATGAATCCCATTATAAATTTAGAAAGGTCCTTTCTCCCTGTGACGTGGCCTTTTCCTTTGTTTTTATCATGCTGGTTTTTAAGAAAATGAATCTCGTGAGAACACATATTTCCGGCCACTGATTTCCTGATGACCAAAATTAAGTTGCTAATTTTACAGCCTTTGTGCTGAGCACCGCGGGCCTGCTGCCCTGAGTGGGGGCCGAGAAGGGGTGGGGACCCCAGCAGCCTTCCAGAAAGTTCTAATTCCTGTGTGATGAGGAGGGCCTGGCCTTGGTCAGGTGAGTCCCCAGTGCGATCCTTGCTCCTCTTCAGCCTGATCCATATTCATTGTGGAGTTTAAATAGTGCTCCCCGAAATACACCAGTCCAGGCAAGCATAGCCACACTGGGACACAAGCCCTGTGGTCACCATCTGGTGGCCAGCCATCTCACTTCCCTGGGTATCCGCTTCCTCATCTCAGTGTCAGGGAGGACAGGGCTTGCTGGGCAGGGGTCCTGGGAGGGTTTGTGAGATGAGGGTATGTGATAGGCAGCCATGTGGCACTTAGTGGCTGACTACTTCCCTTCCCAAGATGCACATCACAAGGTTTCAGAAGAACATTCTGGACGCAATTAATGCCCACTTTCAAGACAGCTCCAAAGGTCCACCCCTGTCCAGTCTCTTCTGTGGCACTTTGGAGCTGCTGACTGACCAGTGCCTCCTGGTCAGGCTGAGCCTGGCTGTTCCCTGTGTGGCCAGACCTCGCCCCTCCCTCTGTCAGGTACCTCCGAGCTGTCCCTCACGTGCACCACTCCCGGCAGCAGCTCTGCAAGGCTGGGGCAGGGGCTGCTCTGATTTGCTGGGTGACCAGGGCAAAGCTCCCAAGCTCTCTGGGCCTGGGCTCCTTCCTCAGGCAGGTGGGGCAGGGCCCACGGTCTGAGCTCCTCTGTGGGGTCCTCGTGTAACTGGGACATGTGGAGAAGCTGAGGGAAAATGCAAAGGGCTCACGTGTGCAGAGGCCTGGGCCAGGCATCAGAGTATGGGGACAAGGGACCAGAACCCTCTGTCTCTCTGTGAGCACAACAAGGTAGCTGATGTCCCTGGTCTGCCAGACTCCCTCACTGGGCCTGGGCTTGGGGCACGTGCAGAGCTAGGCATGAACTCGTGCCTTGCAATGGCCCTTCCTGGTGCCATTCCCCCTGATGGACCAGCAAATGGGCCTGGAAAAGCAGGAAGTGGGCAAAGGGCTGGTGGGCCGGGGAAGAGGGGATCACACCCAGCTCTGCCCTGGCACGTGCAGAGCAAGCTGCTTTGAAACCCCCAGACACTGCCTGGCAGGCTCCTGCATGGGCTGCCCATGACTCCTACAGCTCCAGCTGCGACCTCCCTCATGTCCACGCCTGCTACTCCTTATCTCCTTGTCGCTCAGGCCTGACAGGTGGCCATGCATGGTCCTGTGTGGTTCTTATAAGTGCAGACTCTCTCCCCAAACCAGGGCCAGCTGCGTGACTGGCTCCTGGAGAAGTAGGCGCCGAGCCTCCAGGCACTGGACTCAAGGGCCGTCTCCCTCCTGCACTTGCTTTGAGTTGAGCTGAGTGCTTGCTGGCCTGTGGATTGTAGGAGTCCAGGAGGAAAGCAGGGGGTCAGCTCACACCATTGCCATATCCAACCTGAGCAGGCTATCTGGGACCGGGACAACCACCAGTCATCAAGGCAGTGACCTTGGTCAATTCACCACCCTCTCTGAGCCTCATGAGATTGTTGAAGAGAGATGACAGTATTCAAGGGCATGGCATTCTGTAGCTTCTCTGTAAATGAGTTTTCTTCTTCCTTCCTGCTTTATACATAAAGAGCCTGAGGTTCCAAGAGGGGCAGGGACATGCCCAGGCTCCCAACTGGTCAGGACTAGAGAAGGGCTTAGATTCACTCCAGAGGAACTGCAGACATCCAATTCAGCAGGCCAGGCTCGGGAGTCTCTAAAGGAGGTAGCATCAGGGAACAGTGGGAGAAGCCAGAGCCACAGCTGGCTGGGACAACCAGACGTGCCACACCTGTCCACCTGCCACTCAGGAAGCAGGTCACAGCCATCACCAGCTGGGAACCCCTCCCATCCCAGCTGACCTCTAGCCCTAGCTTCTGACTTGGGAGGGGGATTGGCTTAGAGGACACAGCATAGAGTCCAGGTGCTCTGTGTGACCAGGACAAGAGGTAACATCTGTCACCCACACACAATGCACCAAGCCCTTCCCACTGGACATGCCAACAGTTCTGTGAGCAAGACCTGACCACCCCCATCTGACTGATGAGGACACTGAGTCCCCGAGAAGCAGGGAGACTTGTGCAGAGCCACACGGCTGGAGGGAGGTGGATGCCCTCTGGAACCCTGACTGCCCGGTCCGAGTCCTTGCTTTCTGCTGATCCTCCTCACCCCGAGGGTCCCCAGACAAGCCCTGGAGCCTGAGCTGATGCAGGTCAGAGAGAGGATGGGGTCCTGCATGTTCCTCCTTATCCAGCGTCTTGTCTGTAGCAGGCAAGGTCGCGTGCTGAGGCCAGAGAACACGCCAGGGACACCGGAGGAAACACGGTGTCCAGTGCTCTGCTCGGGCCAGCAGCAAGCCCACCCCGGGAAGCAGGCCGCGGCCATGCGCTCCTTCACCAGCTGCACTCCTGAGGCCAAGCGGTGCGCTGGCCCGAGCCCAGGCCTGTACCCCCGCCCCACTGCAGACGTCAGGACCGTGGACACACTTGCACCTCCACCCACTGCCATGCTGAAGGATCATGGTCCATGCTAACAGTCCAGGAAGCAGACAATGGCAGACGGCCAGCACTGTCCCTGTGACTGTGGACTGAATGCCCCAGAACTCATGCTGGAGCCCAGGACCCGATGTGGTGGTGCAGAGGACAGGCCTTTGAGGGATCTGTGTCCCTGTGAGAGATACCAGAGAACTCGCTTCCTCCCCCTCTGCCATGTGAAGACAGGTGAGGAGGTGGCCATGCACAAGCTGGGACGAAAGCCCTGCCCAGAACCCGACCTGACCAGGGGTACCTGACCCCGGCTTCGCCTCCAGCCCCATGGGGAGTGACACTGCACCTCCCCTGCCGTCTCATTTTGTGATGGCGGATAGACCAACAGCATCCACCTTAGGCTCCCAGGAGTGAACGGGAAAACCACAGGGACACCCAGCACTGGGTAAAGCCAGATGGCCGAGCAGGATCAGGGATGGACAGCTCAGGCAGAGCTGGCCAGAAGGTGTCCTCACCAGGGAAGTGACCTCAGCCTATGTGCACCAGATCTCAACTGTGGGAGGTCCACGCGAGGGTGTGCCGCCTGGGCGGGCGAGCACATGCGTGTGTGGAGGCCCCGGTGTCTGAGGCACGTCACATGCTAACCCTGAGGTGTCCCATGTCCTCACTGGTGTACTTGGGAGAACTCCCTAAATGTCACAGACAGACACGCATGAGGACTCAAGCCGTACAGGGGAGCTGCTGGGAGGGCTTGGCTGAGCCAGGTGGACTGGGCAGTGGATGTCCAGTCCATTTTGTGTCCACGTCCCACAAGCTGCCCAGATGTTCTCAATGGGCCTTCCTGGAACCCACGTACCCCAAGTGTGGCTCAGACCCCTCCTCAGCCATCGGGGTGAGGCCCAGGGAGGGGGCAACAACCAGAGGGTGCCTAGTTGGACCACCATCTTCCAGCTGAGGGCTCTCTGTGGCCACCAGCAGACCCACAGCTATCACCCACGTGGGCTCATGTGACGCCCACCGTCTCCAGCAGCTGGTAAGAGGCCAGGCAGGCAGACACGGTCAGATCCAGGCTGCAGGGAGCTGGGTGGCCCTCCACGCCTTGTCCCTCTTTGTAGGACTGGACAGGACCTGACAGAGTGAACAGCAGTGCCCACCTGCCCCTTTCCCTGGGCCACCAAGGCCAGCTGCATTTCCAACTCCTCTGGACTCAGGCCCTGCGACCTGATGGGCCCCTTCTAGGAGGCTCAGCGGAAATGACCGGCCACTTCCAGCTAAGCCCCACAGTCCCCCTGCAAGTCTGCATCCTTGCCCCTCTTCCAGCTTGAGGCACGTGGGCATGGTGACTCTGGAAGTCAGGAAGAGGCCACGCTCTAGATAGAAGGGGCCAGGGTCCTGAGCAGTGGTGTGGCGCACAGGCCCTGATGAGCAGCCCTGTTCAGGCAACGTGAGGAGAGACGAGCCTCCACTGTCCTTGCACTATTACAGTTTGGGGCCTGTTTGTTACAGCAGCTGGTCTTCCTTTCCTAAGGAAACAGACAAGACCAGTGGACAGGCCTCAGCTGGGCCCAGCACCTGGCAGGAGCTCAGCAGAGGGCGCCCTTCCCTCCTGATGCCCCCCTGGAAGCCCAATTGGACTGTGAAGAAAGCTCTCTTATCTCCACATTAAAGAAATCATCCATTACACGTTTAAGCCCACTTCCTGGAGGTCCACCGGTCGGCCCAGCCTCCGTGGGCTGGGGCAGGACTCGTCAGTTATTCACAGAACCACAGCCGCTAGGGAAAACAATGTGGGCGTCCTCAAACAATCAGAAACAGAACTAGCACATGACCTGCAAAGCCACTCCCGGGAGCGTGCAAAGGAGTGGAGTCTGTGTCCCCGTTCACTGCAGCCCTGTCCACCGCAGCCGAGGCATGCCGTCCCCTGGCTATGCAAGGACTCCGTGAACCCGTGTCGAGTGAACGCACCAGGCACAGACAGGAGCCCTGCACGGCCTCCCTGGTGTGGGAGTTGGAGAGGCTGCGCCAGGGAGGCAGAAGACGGGGTGGCTTCTGAGGGCTGAGTGGGGCTTTCGGAGATGTTGGCAAGAACTTCTGGACAGACCCTGGAAGGCACCCAGCCCTGCCCTGGACAGGCCCGAGGCTGGGCTGCCAGGGCCCTCTGAGAACAGGAGCCTGTGTTGTCCTCCAGTTCCCTGCCCAAGAGGCCCGGCTCCCTACCAGGGTCCTCCCCCTGGGATGCTCATGGGCATCAGGAGAGATCGGCCAGGAGATAGGCAGGCGGGCAGTAGGCCATGGTTCTGAGGAGCAGGCCACACTCCTGGCCCGCTGCACCCCTCCCCTGTTCGGCCCTTGGGAGGCTGTGTGCACCAGAGACCAGAGACCAGACGGAAGCTGTCACAGCCAACGCTTGCTGAGCTTTTCCAGAGCTTGGCACTGTGCTAGCCTACACCTCACCCGTCCTTCAGCCCTCGCACGGGGGCGAGGCCTTGACTGCCTTGGTGGCCACCTGAGGCCAGCGTCACTCCTCCTGAGCAGAGGGCTCTCACAGAGTGCCTTCCCCACCATCACCTGTGTGCCACCCCCATGCAGCACCCGAGCATCTGGAGACCTACATAGCCAGCACTACACTGCCCTGCCCACCGAGGGTGCCCCTCACAGGAGCCAGGGACACTCAGGGTGACTCTGAGCCAGGTCAGCAGGAATGATTCACAGTCAAGTGTGGAGGCCTGTGGGAGCTGGGATGGGGCACCCCGCCCAACACAGCCTCAGGGCCACCTAGAGCCATTGGAAGACGGGACATCTGTGGGCAGACTGGTAGAGACAGGTTACTCAGTGAGAGGGCAGAGGGAACAGCATATGCCAGGCTGGAACGGAAGGTCAGGGCCCTGTGCTTGGAGGACATCAACAGGCTCTGGGTGGGAAGACTCAGAATTGGGAGGCAGAGAGGACAGAGGTGGCAGGGGGCTTGCAGGGAGTTTGGTTTATACCCAAGAGAGGGTGGAGGGAAAGCCAGAAAGTGGCAGGACTGGATGGACGAGGGCAGGATGGGCAGCTGGGACACTTGTTCCCCTGGTCCACAGTCACTGGCCAGCCATCTGTCCCTTCTCAGGTCCTCCTGGCAGGGGTGGAGCTGGATGCTATAACGCCCTGAGAGGTCTCTCTGTCCCTCAGCCCTGCTAGTCCACGGCTGCCCCCTCTAGGGAAAGTCCATCTCAGAGTCCATGTGGGTCCCCCACCTCCGCAAAGGAGATTCCAGGGTGCCCACAGGATCCCTGGGATGACCTGTCAAAAGACCCAATCCCTGGGGCAGGAGCATCCCTGGAAGAGCTATGTGGTTTTGGGAACCCTCAGCTCTGCCCATTCCACGGGAGGAGTGACCCCAGAGGCCTCACTCCTCTGGGGGACACGCTTTTAAACCCTTAGCCGGCCCTCAGCCAGTCAGAAGGGAAACGGTCTTCCACACAGCCTGGAAGGAGCTGTCCAGGGAGCCCAGGGACAGGTGGGGCTGCAACAAGCCCTGGGGAGGCCGCTGGGACTGTGAGCAGAATTCAGGAAGGCCAGGGGTGTCCCCAGCCTGCTGATGCTGCCAGGTGTCCCCCCTGTCCACTGTGCTGCCTCACAGGAGCCCTCGGCTCTGCCTGGCAGCCTCCCTCTGGGCCCACCTCCCAGCCCCTGCTGCCAGGGGCCCTGCAGACCTGAAGTGGGAGGCCACTGCTCCCACCCTGCCCGTCCACCAGAGCCGAGCCTGCCATCACCGCCTGCGGCCACTGCACACTGAGCACCCACACAGCTCCAAGCCCTCCATGTGCCCAGGATGTCCTGCTCTGAGAGGCCCTTAGAGGCTGGAAAGCCCAAGCCACACAGCGAAGGGCAGGGTGCCCACGGTGCCTTCCTGATGGACAGGCTATTGACAGGCCCTGAGCACGCACTTGTGTTTTCCAAAACAGACGTGCACGAACGTCGGAATCGCAGGCTTTACCTAAATTACATGCCATTACTTTGATTCGGAAATTACATGCACTCGGGGTCTTCAAACCCCAAACAGCAGTTTCTTGCTGCCTCGTCCAGAAAACACTGTCCAAGGTGATTCAGGGACAGGCCCCACCACAGGCAGCCCGTGCCCGTGCCCGTCATTCACCACCCAGGGACAGCAGGCCTCCGACAAACGATCCGCGCATTGTGGGCCCTGTAAAACCCTGACGGCTGCCCAGGGGCCGGCCACGCCTGGTGACTCCACAGCGTGAGGAAGCAGCAGGCAGAGGGTCCGTGATGCCGGGGCCACAACATGTGAAGTCAACTTGGGGCCCTTAGATAGCGCAGCCTCTGAGAGGAGGAGGGGACTGAGGGGGACCCACAGGGCTCCTGGGCCACCTGCTCCATCCAACATAGAGCCACTAAAGAGGGGAAGGTCCTGGTGGGACAGCGCCGGCCCAGCACTTCCTGAGTCTGGTTCCCTCCCTGTGTGTCTTCATCTGATCAGCGCCGTCGCCCCTCTGGAGGCCAGAGCCTGAAGGTGGGCCCAGCCCTGGGCGTGGTGCCAACCACAGGGCCGCATGCTGGGAAGTCATTACTGAGTGGAGAGTGGCGCAGTGACACTGGGAAGCTGGAAGCCGTGAGAGGCTGGTGACACGGCGAGGGCAAACAGGCATGTCGGCCAGCCGAGGGTGGACTTCTGTGCCAATGGTGAAACCTCTAACACTGAGCCCACCAGTAAGCAGCTTCACAAATGATCCAAGACAAAGATGTCACCTGGGTGCTCAGCAGACAGGAGCAGCAGGAGGCAGGCAGAACCCCCAGACTCCTGCACCGGGGACGGCGATGCTACGTCTTCAGTGACCACGTGACAGACATGCACACTGTCTCAACTTGGCCATTTGCCGGTCCCCCCACCTCATGAGCCTCCATTTCCGCAGCTGTAAATGGCAGCTATCCCCGTCCTAGAGTCACAGGAGCTGTGTGGCGGGGCAAGTGTGGGAGGGCACTCTGCTCTACAGGTGGGCAGGCGGAGCACGTGGGGCAGGTGGCCCTCTCTGGCCCACTTTCTCAAACTCAGACTGAGGATGACCTCCCTTGGCCAGCTGTGGGACCATCTCACCAACTGCCCAGCTGTGGTGACCACTGCGAGCCTGAGCTTATTGGGCCAGAAACCATCCCTCGGTGACAGCTAACAAGACAGCTGACCCAAAGGCCTTGACCGGGGATGGCAGAGGGCAGTCGATCACTGGCCTGTCTGGAGACCATGGCAGACATCACCAGTGGGTCACCACACCCCCGATTCAGCACCTCAGAGTCCAGGCACCAGGTCTGAACTCCCCTACAGCTGGGACCTGCTGGCCATGTCCAGACACACCACAGAGGCAGCGACAGGGAAGAGAGAATCACTTGCTGATGAGGAGCTGTTCTGCCCTGGATTTCTGTCTCCTTTGTCCCTGGGCCACATCCGGCTGTGCCTGATGTCTACAAAGGGAAATTTTAATAGAATCACGGCAAGCCTGGAATCATGCCATTCAGTGACCCTGACATGAAGCGTGGAGGGCACACAGCCGGAACCCCCTGCCCCAGCTGCCGAGGCCTAATTGAGAGAGAGAAGCAGAGGAGCAAGGCCTGGCAGAGCTGGCAGTGGGGGGCCGAGTCCCCCCAGGAGCCCTGCGCTCCTTGAAAGAGTGCTGCTCTACTAGCACCGTGGGTCTGGAGGAAGCGGATCAGCAGGCCGGCCCCCTGCAGGCTGGTGGCCCCCCGGGCAGTGCATGTGCAGGGGCCAGCTGGGAGCAGCTCAGTCCCTCCAGCTCAGGCAGATGAGAGGGGACGTAGTAGCCCACCGTTACGTGTCACCATATAGTTTATGGATAGCCAACAAGCCAGCCACCCAGCTGGCAGCGTGCCCAAGGGGCAGCAGGGGCGGTGTGAGTCCCACCCAGTTCCACACCACAGCTGCCATGCCCCTGGGGGTCCTGGGCAGGCCACAGCTTGTCCAGGCTCCACCTCTTCCTGTGCGGTGGGGACAGCAAGGCCCACCTGGGGATCCTCAGGTGACGGTGCAGAGGGAATGAACAAGTCAGGGAGCCTGGGCAGGCCTGGCTCCAACTTATCCCCAGAGGAGGTTGCCGCTGCTCTTCCACACCGCGGGCTTGGCAGGTCTCCCCCCGACCGGCGGCCATGTTGGCTTAGGGAGGGTTCATGTCACACACCACGCTGGGAGGAGGGCTCTGTGTCCCCAGAGCTGGGCCTGAGAAGGCAGGACCCTGAGGGCGCTGGGGAGGCAGCCTCTAGACAGGGAGACCTGCAGCCTTGGCCCCTGCCCTCTGGGCTTGAGGTAGGCCGGAGGGGACTCCACCAAGATGTGTCCACATCTGCCATGGTTTGGGTACTAGGTGTCCCCCAAAGGCTCACATGTGGGGCAATGCAAGGAGGTTAAGAGGTGAAATGGTGGGGTTATGAGACTTAATGAGGGTTACCTGGGTGGTGACCGTGGGCAGCTGGGCTGTGGCTGGAGGAGGTGGGTCACTGGGGATGTGCCTTTGGGTGTGTATTTTTATCCTTGGGGAGAATTGATCTCTCTCTCTCTCTCTCTCTCTGTGTGTGTATATGTATATCTCCCCACCCTCTGCTTCCTGGTGGCCACGTTCTGACCTGATTTCCTCCACCACACTCTTCTGCCATAATGTTCTGCCTGTGTTCAGACCCCGATGGACTTGGCCATCTATGGACTGAGACCTCTGACACCGTGAGCCCTCACATGAACTTCTCCTCCTCTAATTGTTCTTGTCAGGTCTTTTGGTCACAGCAGATGTTGTTTTAATGACATCTCAACCTCAAAACTTCCGAGTGGGACCTGATTTGGAAAAGGGTGTTTGCAGGTGTGATGAGGCCAAGGATCTTAAAAAAGAGATCATTCTAGATCTTCTAAGTGAGCTGTCAGTCTAATGACCAGTGTCCTCACAAGGAAGAAAAGGACAGGGACTGGGGTTGTGGCTCAGTGGTAGAGCACCTGCCTAGCATGTATGAAGCACTGGGTTCAATCCTCAGCACCACATAAAAATAAATAAATAAAAGGTATTGTGTCCATCTGCAACTAAAAATATTTTAAAAAGAAAAACAAAAGGAGAAGATATAGAGGACCTATACAGGAGCACGGATCATGGTGACATGGCCACAGCCAAGGAGCGCATGGAGCCACCAGGAGGACCTCCCTGAGGCCTCAGAGGAGCACAGCCTGCCACACCTGGATCTCAGGCTCCTGCTCTTGAGATAGATCCCTGTGGTTAGACAGCCCTAGTTTGTGGTCCTTCATCATCAGAGACAGGGGAGACCACAGGACTCGAAGCTGCCATTGTCCCAGCTGAAAGGAGGGGCCTGGCAGGCACGGCTCCCAGGCACCTGAAGGAAGGGGTCCCGCAGGAGGCTCAGGCCAGCCCGTGTGTGGCCGAGGCTAAAGGAGCCCTGCACGAAGCCACCTGGCTCTGTGGCCTGCTGGCCTGTGTAACTCAGAGAGCAGTGGCCAGGCCCCAGCTGTCTGTGTTGGGACCTGGGACGGTGAGGACAAGGGTCGGCTAAGGGCCAGGGGCCCCTCAGACTGGACAGGGCTTGTCTTCAACTGTGGAAGAGCATCTCCAAGGGCTGGAGATTAGGATCCTGCTGTTGTGGGTTCCATGGGCTCCAGATGATTCCGTGGGAAAGCAGAAGCTAGGCTGAGGGTGTCTCCATGGCATCCCCAACGCCTGGTGCAGAGCAGGGGCTGCAGACAGAGGCCCTGAAGGACGGTGGCCATGAGTGGGGAGGTGAGCCTGCCAGGGAGAGGGAGCCTCGCCTCTTCCTCCCTCTCCTGCCTCCTTTCAACCCGGCACTGTCCCCAGGCAACCCTTCTTCCTACCTCCATGGTCTCACCTGACCAGGTGCCCCTGAGCCCACAGCAGTGCCCTTCTGGATGCTCCCTCTTCAACCTGGCATGGAGGCCACTCCTGCAGGGCAGCCAGCCCTGCTCCGCTGCCCTCCCCTCCTCTATGTTCTCAGGGCCCTGCTGGATGGACCAGAGGCCGTGGACTCTACAGCCTCCATGCCCCATCCATTGTCTTCTACAATTAGGACACACTACACATGTGTATGTGGAGCCATCAGGGAAGATCTGGGGAGCTGGTGTCCCCAGGGCTAGCAACAGAGCTGCAGCTGCGTGGGTCAGCCCAGAGCTTTGAGTGGCAGAGCCAGCAGAGCCAGCAGAGCCAGCCGGGGCCTAGCAAGGCCGCTCCAGGAACTTTGGGCTGGGATGGCCCGGGGCTCTTCCTGGGGCCCATCCTGCCCATAGTAGCCATCCCGCTGGGAACGTGGAGTCCATTGGACAGTGGGACACTGCTGCCGTCCACAGCAGGAGGAACCTGGTGAGTCAGGCTGACCAGACCTCCCTTGGGAAGCAAGAGCTGCGGGAATGGGGTCCGTGCTCGTGTGCAGTGAGACTCAGGAGTCCAGGACCCTCGCTCACTCAGTCATTTGACAAATGCCCCCAGACCATCTGGACAAGGTCCTGGCCCTGGGGGCAGAGGGCTGTCCTTCAGCAGGGGCGGTGGGCAGTCCAGTGAAGGACAAAGGGTAGCAGGAAGGGGAAGGGGCTGCTGCCCTGAAGGTAGCCGGGGCCATGGTACTGGTCACCTCCTGTGGCAAGGCCCCTCCAGCTGGGCATTCTGATGTCAAGGCAGGGCCACTTGGGTCTTTCCTTTCCACTGGGTTTGGAGCGGCACAGGTGCTCCTCGCCACCCTCTCTTGGCCAAAGCCTCTCCTGCCCTCGTGAGCCTGCGCCCTGTTCTGAGCACAGGTCCTGCTAATGCCCAGCTCTGCTGTGACCGCGCTCCTTCCCGCATGCACCAGGTGATCCCCTTCAGCCGCTCCAGCTTGTCTCCACTGCAGAGAATCCAGAAAACATGAGAAAGGTAAACTTGACCCCATGCAGGGCAGGTTGATCCCCTGACTGGAGGAACACGGAAATGCAGAGCTGGGCAGCGGCACCGTGGCCCTCCGTGGGAGATGGAGATGGGACGCTCAGCTCCCCTAACCCCTCGCTCTGCACGTGCATTCAGACTCAGCGGCAGTCTGCCGGGTGGGGACGGTGGCTGCGGGGAGGTTCTGCGTGGACTGCTGGGGCCGCTGGGATGGATCACTTAGAGACGCCTCGTGGTGGGTTGACTTTTACTGCTTACTGCTACGTTTCTATGAAATGCCAGAAAGGCAAAGAAGGGTATAAAACACTTAAATGCTTAAACATAATGGGAAAATATGTGTACACATGGTGCAGCCTGGGCCTTCGAGTCATGCGCTGATCTGGATCTGCTACCCTCAAGGCAGACACGGCTCCGAGGCCCTTGGCCTCAGGTCCCCAGGCATGTCTGGGAACTGGGTGCTTACTCACCCCCAGGAGCACTCTGAGTGCCTGGAGAGAAGAGCCACATGGTACTGCAGGCCCGGGACCTGCCCACCGACGGCCAGCGCTTGTCTTGGTCACTGGGGCTGCGTGATGAAGGGTCACAGCCGGGCTCATGAATGGAGGGGTGCCTCTCACAGTCTGGGGATAAAAGTCCAAAATCGCCTCCTGAGGCTCTGGGGAAGGGTCCTTCCTGGTCTCTGTCACCTCCTGAGGGTGACCGCAACTCTGGGCATCCTTGGTTGTGGCCACATCGCTCCGACGAGTTCCCATCGACACCTAGCTTCTCTCCAGGCACGTCATCTCTTTTCTCTCAGCAGGGCAGCCGTCATTGGACTTGGTGCTGGCCTGTGGCGCGTCAGTGCCCTGCAACGGCCAAGACCCTATTTCCAAACAAGGACACCTTCTGAGGTTCTAGGTGACCACCTTGGAGGGACCCTCTCTGAGCCAGCGCCGCACAACAGTGTGTCTCAGCAGGGCAGGAGGCTGAGTGGTGGCCAGGTGACAGGAAGAGCAGCAGAGCAGGTCCAGCAGGACAGCAGGTCACAGCATGGCACCAGTCACCTGTCACTGATGTTCTTGCTCACTGTGCAACTCCATCCTTCCTGATGACATTGGCATCTTCACAGTCCCTCCCTGGAGCTCTCATTCCATGTTCCCATGAGAACTGGAGCTTCTCCATGGCGACTTCCCAACCCTCGGCTTCATGCCCGTCCCTGCCATAGCTGCCCTTGAGGGCTGTGGACGCGGCTTGAGTGGCAGGCATGGGGTGTGTCCGTGATTCAGTTCCTGGGGCTCTCACGGGCAGTGACCTTCAAATGCCTCCAGGGACTGTATGATGGGAGCTAGGACCCTCTTGGCTTCAGAACAAAGGGCCTGGGAACAGACCTGGTGGACACCAGCCCCTCCTGCCACCTCAGCTGCCTCAGCTCAGCTTCTCTTCCCCAAATGTCACACGACACCTGTTTATCAAGAAAGGAGGCCCATTTCCTCCACGAAGCCTCGAGCTGCGGTCTACACAAGAGCCACGCTGCAGGAGGTCTGTGCTCCAAACACCTCCTGGCAAAGGCTCTGAGGACACAGGCCAGGGGCCTTGGCGACAGGTAGATGAAGAGTTCCTGCTCTGAGCCCAAAAGCAATGTGTCTACCAGGCCAGTGCCTGCCCCTGCTCCAGCCGGCCCAGCTGCACACTCCTGAGTGCCACCCAGCTGCCAGTGATGACGCAGTGGGTGAGAGCACCCTGCTTCACCTGTGCTGCTTGGGGTTGCTTCCTTACGCCTCTGACATGGACAGGACAGTACAGGGCAGAGAGTGCAATGAGGACGGGGCCCTGTCCCGTCACCCCCTTGCTCAGGCACCTGTTTCAGGCACAGGTGGCCCCGGCCTTGGAGCTTAGCCATCCTTCGCTGCCACGGCCCCCAGCTGCTTGCCATACCTGGCCGCCCTGCTCTGTGGTCCTGGAGAGGAAAGGCTGGCGGCAAGGGTTTGGGGTTCCACATCTGCTTTTCTGCCTCTAGTTTAAAGAACAGTGGCCCTGGCCTCTCGGCTTCCACCATCGTCCGTCCTCCCTGCGCCAGCACCAGGATCTGTGCTGTGGCAGCACCAGGACCATCACAGTCTCAGGCTTCAGGCCTTGTAATGGTGGCCCCTGCTCAGGGCAAACCCAGGGTTCTGCCAGGCTCAGAGCCCCGCGAGCCCCTTCATCTAGCCCTGTCTGCTGGGCCTGCCCCTGCTCAGCTCCTTGGGGACACACTCCTGGCATCGCCCCTCGTCCCCCTGGCAGACCCTCTACACAGGCCCTTGCTATTGAGTGGCCCTGCCCTGCAGGTTTGCAAACACAGCCTGTGGATGCTTTATTGATGGGATGTTTTTCTGGAAGCAGCTTCTCGTGTTTGATTATTAGCATGGATATTCCTAATAATATTCCTTCTTTTGATGTTTTCATATCACAAAAATAAATAATCAATGTCCAGAATGAGGGTCAGCCAGCATCCCAACACTGCACCATCAGCCTGCTGAACTCGACCACCAGCACGCGCGAAGGCATCCGCCAGGGCCGCGATGCTATTTTCGTCGAAGGACTCCATGAATTAAAACGTAATGGACAATGATGGCCTCGAACCTTCAGATGCTTTTAAAGATGATGGACATTTTGGTCCCACTGCTCAGGCTGTGGCTTCCTCTTCAAGAACTGAGCTGAGGAAGTTTTATTCTATTTGATGAGTCCTGCCCCAGCCTTGGTTAGACTCGCAGTGGGAGGTTGATTATGAGCACCATGAGGCCCTGTGTGGCCAGTGTCCCCAAGTCCTATTCAACGGAGGGTCGCCATCTTGCCACTGAAGGGCACGAGGGCAGGGGATGGGGGTCTCTGTACCCCTGCTGGTTGATTCCTTTGCAGCCGCATCCTGCAGGGCTTGGAGTCCCCAGTGGTACCAAGGCCAATGCCTCTATGAGTCAACTACAGCCTTGTTCTCCCTCTTGCCCACCATGCCTCCCTGTATGGCTAGTAGGAGGCTTTCTGGATGCCCAGAGTACCTCCTTCCACTGAGAAATGACACACCACCCGCCTGTTGCAGCCTCTGCTTCTGTGTCCTTCCTCCCCAGTCTACTTAGCCACCACCTCCTCCAGAAAGCCTGCCCTGAATTCCTCCCACTGCATAAACGCTCCACGTAACCAGCCTGCCAGTCCCTCTGTCCTGGCTCCTTCCATGGGCCTATCTGTTTACCCCCTATAGCTCCTTGGGACACACTTTGGAGGTCCCTCTGTGCTTGCAGCAGCCAACCCCAGGAGCCAGGAACTGGGGCTGGAAGTGTAGAGCACCGCTGCACCCCGACTTCATGCTGCTCCTCACAGCAACCAGCAAGGGCCCTTTGCCTTCATGGTGGAAACGGGACATTGGAGCTCAGGGAGCCAGGGTCCAGGAGTCGGGAGCAAGGAGACTGCCTCGCAGGCCAGGTCTCCCTCCTGAGGCTGGTTCTTACCTGCTGAGTTGAGGGTCTTGTGAGGACAGCGGTGAGATGCGTGACCTCAAGGACCAGCACTACAGAGGAGACTCAGGGAGGCCATGCCCAGGCCGCCCAGGGGATTCCCCCCTGAAGGCTGCGCCCTCAAAACCTCCTCCAGAGCAGCCCAGCCAGGCCCACAGGAAGGGGCCGGGTCGGTAGCACCAAGCACCCTCCCAGAACATCTCCAGCCCCAGACCCAGGGCACTGCATGCATACGAGGGATAGGACCCGGCTCCAGCCACCCCCTCGTAGCCCTGGCAGCTGGCTTTGCAATGACCCAGGGACCCGAAGAAGGGGCAGGGAAGCCAGCATGCCTCCCCAGGAAGGGGCCAGTCTTCCTGTGTGCCATGGACAAAGGGCCATGGCCCAGCTGCCCGCCTGGCACCGTATCATTTATAATCACCACTGAGAGCAAATTAGGCCTGGATGGCGGCCGTGAGCCTGTGCTTCCTTATGAATTCCTAAATGGAGGCCTGGCAGCGTCCAAGGGTTTAATTGAAATGATAATCACAGAGGAGCAGAGAGACACTGTCCCCTCACCAAGGGAAGGCCACAAAATTGCCCTTCGAAATAGGAAATGTGTTCCATGAAATCTGGAGATGGCACGGGGAGCAGGGGCAGGGCAGGAGGGTGGGCGGCCAGGGAGGTGCACTGGCTTGGGGGCAGGTGCAGGGGACCTGCTCCCTGCCCCACCTCTCCTGTGCCATGGGACCTGGGCTGGGGCCACACAGCTGCCCTCTGGCCCTGGCCTCTGCCTTGCTGTGCTCTCCAGCAATAAATCCCCTCCCGGTTATCCTGCCCACAGCCTCCTCCCTGCTTCAGGGCTCAGTGCCCTGCTTCTTGCTCACAAGGCCACCCCACCACCTGCCACAGCACCTGGACATGCCTCCACCTGTGTCATCAGCCTCCCGGTACCCACTTCTCTGCACAAGGTGTGAGCCGGGACCCCGCCGCGCAGAGCTCTGGGTGGGCAGCACGTGCGCGCTCTCCTGGCGGTCCCCCACTGCCACGCCAGCTCCCCTGGGGCAGAGCCCACCTCCCACCTGGCAGTTAAGGCCACCATGAAGGACGGTGCCCTGGATGAGAGGTGGGAGGATGTGAGGATGGGTCATGGATGGAGGGAACACATGCAGGCAGAGAGAAGGGTGGCTTGACAGGCGAATGGTGGACCGGCGGTGGATGGACGGCGAATGAGGAGCAGGTGGGGAGATGAACAGGTGGGTAGGTCAATGGATGGAGGGGCGGGTGGGTAGATGGGTGGATGGTGGACCTGTGGGTAGATATGGTAACTTGCTGCATGAACTTGGGAGACTGCAGAGACAGTCTGAGACATTTCCTCGTGTTCTGGTTAAGGCTTGAGGAAGAGGAGACTTCTTCCTTGGCCATGAACCTGCCTGGAGGGATTGGACCTTCTGGTCCTGGGGCTTCACTTCACTGCTGTGGCCTCCATCTCCACTCTGCCTCCTCAGGCCTGCCTCCCCTGCTGCCAAACTCTGAGGAGGAGTGCAGTGTTGCAGGGGTTCCCAGCCTCTCATGAACTGGAACCACCCGGGGGTGTTTAGCAGACCCAGGGCCCCACTGCAGCCTGACTTCACCAGAATCCCAGGGGGTCCTAGTCTCAAACCTCCATAGCTCCCCAAGAGACCTGTGTGCAGCCTGGCCTAGGAGCACCCTACGGAAGCCCCAGAGCCTCAGGCTGGAGGAGAGCTAGTTACACACGAGGCGGGGCTAGGAGAGCAGCATCTGTCTGGATGAGCAGGACCTTTTGAAGGTTCTTATATGTCATCTCCCACTCACCCAGCCAGGAAGCCAGCGGGAAGAGACATCAACCACACAGCTCAGATCAGGCTCCGCCCAAGTGTAGCCATGCCCGGGGGCTCTCACAGTGTCACATATCTGGGAGAAAGAACCCTTTTTAGGAGAATAACACATGAACTCTGTCTGTCTAGGTCATTTGGTTCCTTTGCTGTGATTCATTATCATCATCACCATCACCACCATCACTATAACCATGCCATTATCATAACCATCACCATCACCACCATCTCCGTCACCACGGTCACTACCATCACCATCACCACTCTTACCACCACCACCATCACCACCAACACCATCACCACCATGACCACTATCACCATCACCATCACCATCACATTCACCACCACCATCACCATCACCACCATCACCACCATCACCACCATCACCACCATCACCACCACCACCATCACCACCATCACCATCACCACCAACACCATCACCATTACCACCATCTCTACCACCACCATCATCACCACCATCTCCACCATCGCTATAACCATCGCCATTATCATAACCATCACCATCACCACCACCATCACCACCATCTCCGTCACCACGGTCACTACCATCACCATCACCACTATCACCACCATCACCACCACCACCATCACCATCACCACCAACACCATCACCATCACCACCATCACCACCATCACATTCACCACCACCATCACCATCACCACCATCTCTACCACCACCCTCATCACCACCATCATCACCATCGCTATAACCATCACCATTATCATAAACATTACCATCAACATTGCCACTACCATCACTATCACCACCACCATCATCACCATCTCCACCACCACTTGGGGACCCTGGAGTCGAGTGTGACCACTTGTGTTGGAATCTGGCCTGTGACAGCCTGTGTGCTTACACAGGCTCCTTGGCCTCCCTGAATCTCAGTGTCCTCATCTGCTAAGTGGGAGTGAGAAGGAGACTTCCCCGCGATGTGACTGTGACGCAGCCCTGCAAGCTGTCCTGCCCACGAACAGTCACTAAGCAGCACTGCCTCCTGCTCGCCTGGGCTCTGCTCTGGTCTACAGAGAATTCATCAATTTTACCTAAAAATGCAGAACTATGAGGAGTGAAGCCCTATTATCCTCAGTGGATAGAACTGTGGATAAATCTTTTCCCTTTCAATATTTTCTATAATGACTATGTATTTTTACAAAAGAGAGAAAAAAAAACCTTAAAAGGGAACATACATCTTTAGCATGGGCCCCGGAGACGGCAGCATGCTCTTGTAAACATTAAAGTCAGCAGAAATGAGAAAACCCCGGGGCCACTGGCTCGGGGGCCGAGCCCTCCTCTACTGCATAGGGAAGCCTGTCACCTCACTGCCATTACTTGTGGCAGGAGCTGCGCCCTCCCTCCATGTCCTCCAGGCTGGGCCGCA
This sequence comes from Geosciurus inauris, assembly GCA_004024805.1. Taxonomy (NCBI): domain Eukaryota; kingdom Metazoa; phylum Chordata; class Mammalia; order Rodentia; family Sciuridae; genus Geosciurus; species Geosciurus inauris. The sequence continues at coordinate 166,434 of PVHX01002233.1, forward strand.
GCTGGAAGGAGGCCAGAACATCACAAATTCTACATGGTAAGGACACCTGCAGGATTTGTACTGTTCTGCTAAATTAAAAAGAGAAAAGTAGCAGCAGTGAGGAGACCAGCTAGCATTAGGATTAAATATTTATGCCCCGGCGATGGGGAAATGCTCCACGTAGGGGCACATCGCCAGGGGCAGAAGGGCCTCCGACCTCAGGCTGCCAGCGCTCGGGCACAGACCCTGTGTCGGGGCCACACCCCTGATGGGTATTAGCCCTCCCCTGAGGTCAGCCATTCCATGCCACACGTGCCATGGCTGCCCTCTGGCTGTGTGGCGCTCTCCTGCTCCTACGCCCTCAGCACTGGGACTGGCTGCCACCCATATGCAGCTCCTACCCCCCGACAGCCCTGTCCCTTGGCCTCCTGAGCCCGGGCTGCTCCTCTCCACCCGATGCTTTTCTGACCAGGGAATTACTCCAACTCCTCCCTCGGTGCCCCTCACACAGGGTCCTGCCTGTGCCCCCATGGAGTCTGGTCTGACTTTCCAGGTGGGGTCAGCGGCTCCCATGAACAACTGGACAGGCCCCCAGCACCATGACATCACTCACTGCTGAGGTGTGTGGGCCTGTTTCTCTCCTCTAGTCTGGAAAGTCTGGGATTGTACAAATGTGATCAGTTCACTTCTGGCCCAGAGTAGAAGCTCATTGCCTATTTCTTGAGAGGATGAGAAATTAACACATTTGCAGTCAATTCCAAAAGCCAAATAAAGAGATGAGACCCTCTTTCCATCTCCCCTTTCCATATCCCAGGGCCCACCAGCCAGGGCACGAGGCTCTCTGTTGGCAATAGCCAGCCGCCACCCTTTCCCATCTCCGCCCTACTGTGTCGGGCTCCCAGGATGACAACTGGAAGCCAATTTCATGCCAGTCTGGCCTGCATCAGTATGCAGGCTGTGCGGGGCTCCCAACGAGCAATTAATCAGGGCCATTTGTATGCATCCTGCAGAGCTATGGAGCAGCGGGCGAGAGCAGCGCCATCTTTCCCAGCCTGACCAACTTTCCTCTTCACTATTTCCAAATTCAATAAGCACAAATAATGGGTCTCATTTCCCCCCGAAGTTAAACAACAAATTGCCCTGCCAGCGCCCCCCCCCCCGCCCCCCGTGTCTGCTTTAACAGGGAAGCAGAGAGCATGGGGCCCCTGGGAAGCCAGGCAGCTGTGTCCCAGGAGGCCCCTGAGTGAGAAGACCCTGTACCCCCAAGGATACCCTCAAACCCCACTGGCACCTCCACTCCCATCAGGAAACACCTCCTCGTGCCTGGTGTCTCCTGGGGCCTCCTGTTCAACCCTTTTCAGAATATGTGGATTGAGTTGCAGGGAAGACAAGCAACTGTCCCTACCCTTCCCCAGGTCATTAGCCGGATGTTCAGGTTTCCAAACTGGCATGAGAGCCAGTTCCCCCTTGATAGCAGCTCCTCAGCAAACCCGCTGATGTAGGGCCCAACATCTGGCGCCTGTGCACTCCTGCAGTCCTTCATTCCGAGGACTCCTGGCCTATGGTCAGTGAAGCTTGGCCAGCCTCCTGGCCTGGTACCCCCTCCGCCTCTCCCTCCTGGTCTGTACGTCCTCCATGACTGGCTTAGCTGTGCAGCAGGAGTGATAACAGGCCCTCCCTGGGGACTGGTCAGCACTTGGGAGATATTGTAGCACAAAGTAGGCTCCTGTGACCCGCCCTGCGGCCCACTCACTTGCCAGCTCTGCCCTGGCAGCTTTGGCTAGCTGTGCAAGGTAGGTGCCAGGTCCCACTGGCCTCCTGAGGTCCAGCAAGGTCCTCCTCAGCACCAGTACTTGGCACTAAGGAGAAGAGGCTCTGCCCTTGGAGAAGGTAGCGCTGAGCAAGAAAGAAAGCAGACAGCAGCGGCACCTGTGGGGACTGTGGGAGGCCGCCTGGGTGTCCAGGGAGGCAGGCCCCAGCTTAGCCACCACACCAACCTCACCAGAGTGGCCTGTGGATTCTGCACACTTCCACCTGGTTCCCTGCACCTTGGGCGCTGGCCATTACCCTGCCTGCAAGAAGCAGGGGCAAAGGTCAAGGCCAACATACTTGTGCCATTCCCACTGCCTCAGGCCGTCCTTTGACTCTGATGCTGGCCTCCTCCCCAATCTACAGAGGAGGAAACCGAGGCTCAAGAGTGTGGGTCACCTGCTCACATCCCAGGTCTCACGGAAGCAGAAGCCCCACACTGACTGCAAGGCCCCAGCCGCCTTGCCCAGCCTGGGGCACCGGCAGCAGACCTGGCCCCCAGGACAGCTCACTCCAGCTGGCTTCCCACGGACCTTCGCAGTGACTCAGAGCTGAGGCAGCACGGCCTGCAAGCCAGGGCACCCAGGGCATGCCTTCCTGACCTCACTACATGTTTTCTGGAAAGTTCACTGCTACTTGCCAGAGCTGTGGACACACAATAGGTGAGTCTGACATGGCGGCTGCTGGATTCTGGCTGTGTCCAGCTGCCACAGGGTGCGGGGAAACAAGCAGGCCGAGCAGCCTCTCAGACGCAGGCCTGCGGTGCCCAGGGGTCTTGCCGAGGTATACCTTCCCTTGAGCTTCAGACTGCACCCGAGAGCAGCACTGGGGCCGTAAGCAGACATCAGGGGTGCTATACCCAGACCACCCTGCCCAGGCTCTTGGCTTCATCCTCAGAGGACAACTGCAGGGCCCGGGGCGGGCATCTCATTGTGGGCTTGCCTGCGGCTCCCGCAGCAGGGTCACTGGCCTGATCCCTGGGTGTGCAGACTCGCCCACACCTTTCCCTTTCTCCTCTCCCTCCGCACGTTTCTGCTCTGGGCATGGTTTTGTTGTGTCCCACGGCACGTGAGTTTGGGGCGCACAGCGAGACTGGATGTTCCGTTTCCCCCACTAATCATAGCATTTGTGGCCATGTGCAGGGAAGGCCTGTGGTGACCAGGCTGGTGGCTGGAGGTGGAGTTGGGTCACGCAGAAGGGATGGGGCTGGGTCCTGGTGTGGGAGGCAGAGCGGAAGGCAGCCGGAGGAGGGGAGGGCAGCGGGACGCTCCAGACACCAGGGCTGAGGCCTCGGGGATTCCCTTACATTCAGAGGTCGAAGCCAGGCCCTTTACAGCAGAGGGGAGACACCGAGCAGTAATTATTTTATTAAGGACCAGGAAATGATGAATAATTTAATTTGGGGAAAGAAGCACACCACTGATTGAATTGCTGCTTTCTCGAGCCTGACATCACCTCTCTCTAATTTCCTTTGACATTTCTGGCAGGGCTTCTTGAAGAAGATTCCAGAAACATTTGATCTGCCTTCAGCCTGGGCATTTGTGACCCTCCCCAGGCGGGAGGTGGCGGGAAGGGGGAGAGGATGATAGAGCGAGAGGAGGGCTGGGAAAGGACTGAAGTCGTCCACGGCAGCCAGCTTCCTTCCCTCAACTGCACTGCCACGAAGAATCCTAGTGAAGACTCGGCCGTGTCCATGTACCCTGGACAAGCTGCCCAGCCTCAGGAAGGCCACTGTGAGTTCGCAAGGTCACGGCCACAGATATGCATCAGGCTGTCAAGTGACCACTGAAAAGTGGCCCCATGGGACCACCAGGGTCAGGCACCATCAAGTTACTTCCCAGATCTGACACCCAGCCACGCGATGCCACCTTCCCCTCAGAGGCCTCTTCTGAGGGACGATGTCGCCCTGCTGACTGCACAGCTGTGTGACATGACAGTCAGCCATGGTCCCCTTGCCACAAGGCCTAACTCTCCCTGAGCTGGGCCTCCCACACTGGGCACGGTGGGTGCTCAAGTCGCGAGGGTTCACTACCGTCCCCGCCACGTCCACCAGTGACTCTGACCCTGTGCCCTGAGCTCGATGCTGTGACTCGGCTGATTTTCAACCCCAGCAGCTTGGAAGGGAGGGGCTGGCACCCCAAGGGCCTCAGAGGTTTGCATGGGACCCTTGGGTAGAGCTGGCCAGTGCTGGGGTCTGACTGGTCAGGGGCCAGGCAGGTCCCAGCAGAGCAGAGTCCAGAGTGCCAGGTACCCTTATTACTCCGGGCTGTTCCCCGCCCCGCGCTGGAGCTGGGCTGAGATGAGTGGACAGGGCTCAGCAGGGCGTGGGAAGAGGGGCCTTGGAGACAGGCGCTGTGACAAGAACTGCCCACGCTGCTTACGGCGTGGGGGTCGCCGAATCACGGTCTTCGGGCTTGCCAGCACCCGCAGGATCACAGCTCAAGTTTTGAATTCACACTTTTCCCAAGCGTGTTAGCAGCTCCGAGTCGCTGTGTGGAGGGAGGGTCCTCTTGGCTCAGTTTTGAGGTTTCCGTCTGTGGATGTGCAGATAGTTGGCTTTTAGGCCCCTGGGGGGCCTCCAGAGCATCGTCGAGGCAGGAGCCGTGACAGAGCAAAACCATTTGCTGGTGGCTGGGGAAGAAAGGCGGGTGCCAATGCCCCCCTCAAGGACAAACCCCATGACCTCAAGACCCCCCAGGCCCCACTGGTAAGGCCCCACTCCTCCCAAGAGCGCCCTGGTGTGGGGACCAAGCCTGTAACAGCTGGGCCTCAGGGGCCTTCAGATCTGAGCCAAGGCACTGACTGGGGATGTTTGGTGACATACACTGTCACCATGCTGGGCAGTGGCCACAAATCTCTGCTCAGGTCAACCCCATGTCTACCCGGACAATCCCACACACCACGTGGCTGAGCTGGGTGTCCACAGGCCAGGCCATGTTACTTAAGGCATTTTCAACTTGCGATAAGTGTCCTAGGACAGAGCCCCTCATGAGTCAGGGGGCAGGCGCCCCGTGTGCCGTCACCTCCACCAGCCTTGGGAGCCCGAGGAAGGTGTCACTGTAGATGGAAGGTGTCACATTCTGGAGGATGTTCCCACAGCTCCCGTGCCAAGCCAGAGCCTGAACCAGCCAGCCCGTGTCCCCTTTGACTGCCATGGGCCTCGGAAGGAGCCTCAGTGTCTACTCTGCACAGTGGGATGATAACAGCGTGCCCGACCGGCTCCCATGCCAAGCCTGGCACACGGCGCACGCAGCAGCTATTTGCTGAAGGAGTGAACAAGTGTGACCTCCAGCCTACCTGCCACCTTCCACTCAGGGCTGGTGTGAGTGCCCACAGACGGTAGCCCTGCCCATATGAGCAGGTCGCTAGCAGCTGCCATGGCCCTCGGGGTTCAGGGGGAGCCGCCGATACCCAAGGCACTCACCGCCCGGCAGGCACCTCTGTTCTCATCGAGAGCAGGCAGCTGAGCCAGGCTCCTCCCCTGGCGAGGGCTCCGCAGAAGATCGCCAGGGTCCCTCACAGCTGGGAAGCTCCAGAGGGTGGCAGTTTGGGGACAGCTCCTTCTGCATGCCTTGGCATGAGGACCTCAAGGCACCACTCCTTTCCCACGGGCCTGCCCAGGGTTCCACTGGCGACCAAGGGCACTTGCACCCCTGGATCTCCTCAGAGTCCCCCTAGTCATCACCAAGCAGAGCTGTCCTAGGCTGAGGGTCACACCCCACAAGGTGCCTGGCACCGGGGGCAGCAGCTTCCTTCGTGCCCCTCCCCCACCCACTCGGCTGTTCGAGGCTCTGCAGGGGAGGCTGAGTGGCGGGCAGGACCTCTGCTGATGTGCCCAGCTGCTGCATGCTGCCCCCAGTCAGGGGCAGAGGTCACCTGTGGTTCATCAGGCCAGAGCCGGGTCCCCTGCCAGCACGCAGGCGTGTGCATTTGCCCAGGGCTCCTCCATCCCGGTCTCCAGGGCCACCCCTGCTCTTCTTCCAGGGCACAGCTAAACACCACCTCCACCAGCAAGCCCCAGTCCTGGGCGAGTTCCCGTGTCCCCACGGTGCGCCTGTACCCAGCCTGAGCCCCGTGGCTCCACAAGACAAGCCCCACTCCTGGGCGAGCTCCTGTGCCCCCACGGTGCCCCCTGCACCCAGCCTGGGCCCTCCCCCCCCCCCGTAGTCCCCCCTGCCCCCATCCTGGGCCCTGCAGCCCCGTAGGACAAGCCCCACTCCTGGGCGAGCTCCTATGCCCGTACAGTGCCCCCTGTACCTAGCCTGAGCCCCGCAGCCCCAAGGACACAGGACCCCGGCCCGAAACTTGTCCAGGTCATCTGAGCCCCCAGCACAATCCAGCCTGGACCCTGGACCCAGGAGAAAGGACACACCAGTCACATTTGCTGAGCAAATAGCTGAAAGTTAAACCAGGCTGTGTTAGTTTCTGTTTTTAACAAGTATTAAGCAGCAGGAAAGCTGGTCCAGAACAAGGTCTCCCCCAGAAGCGCAACTTGTACCGCGGGGAGGGTAAAGTGAGTGCTTGCTCGGAAGGGACAGGGAGGAGCAGGAAGCCAGCCTGGCTGCTCGTCTCTGCAGCCTAGGGCCCCCCAAGGAACTCCGGGGAGCATAACCCATCATGCACCAAGGGGCGTGTGACAGGAACACCCCCAGTGATAACGAGCACCGTCCCCACCTGCACCACTGAGACGCAGTCCTGCTGCTCAACAGCCCCGATGGCTCCCTGCACCTCGCTGCTGCCCCAGCCCCCACCTCCCGCGCCACCTCCTGCGCCACCTCCCTGCGCCCTGCCCTGCCCACCATTGCAATGCCCTCCTGGGCCCCTGAACCTCAAGCGCTCTTTCCGTTCCTCCCTCTTCCTGGAGTGACCTCCTTCCCTGCAGCTTTTCTCAAAAGTGCGGTGTTGGTGCCCCACAGAGAGCAGGGCACCCACCTCGCTCGGCAGGCAGGTTGTTCAGGTAACCAACCACCAACACAGCTGAGCCAGAGCCCCTGCCCTGCAGCCTCCTGGGGCTGGCAGTGGAGAGTCCTCGCCTGCAGCTGCCCTCCCCAGAGACCTGGCACACCGCCGGCCATGTCAGCTCAACCAACTGAAAACCCACGGACCTTCCAGGTTCCTTCCTGGCTTCTCCCCAGGAAGCCAAGAAAGCAGAGCGATGGCGCAGGACATGGAGGGCAGCGCATCTGACGTGACTCCTGAGGGGAGGGCCCTGGCCGCGGCCCACATCTGTCTGCCTGCAATGTTCACTGAATGCAGGCTCCACAGCTGAGAGCCACGCGGGCCTTCCCCACCTGCAGCCTGCGCTTCTGCCTCTGGGCCTTGCTGTGTCCTTTCTGGACAAAGTCACCCTGCACAAACACCAAAGAGTACAGAGATGACAGCTGCAATCCAGGCTGAACACCAGAGCATGCAGAAAGGAAGAGAAAGAGCACCTTCGGGAAGGCATGAAGGGCTCAGAGAGGGCTGCAGACACCCGTCCACACACATTTCTTGAGCAGCTATTACGTGCTGGGTACTAGGCTGGTACATCCCTGGGTACCAGGGATGCCCAGAGCTCATCCTCCCAAGGAACAGTGCAGGTGATCTTCCCACTGGCCTCCACTTGGTCACCGCTCACAACAGACCTGGGGGTGCACCCCCAGAGAAGGGAAGCCTCTGGCCCAAGCCAACAACTAGTAAATGCCAGGTGGAAGGGGTACAAAGGTTATGGAACCCAAACTAACTCTGCCCCATGACAGATGCTCATTGTGGAGATGGTTTTCTGGGGAGCAAGCCACAGAAGACTTGGGCCTCATCAGCAAGAAAGGTCCAGCAAAAATCTAAGCTTCTGCCCTTCAACCATCCTGCCTGACCTGTCCCAGGTGGAAACAGTTTCTGGTCCTGGAAACAGATCCTTAGCTGAGAAATGAGCCCCAGGGGCCCCTAGTTCTGCCAGGGACCTCTCCTTATCAGTTTCTATCTCAAAAGGAAGCCCGCTAGCACCGCCCCTCATACCCCTGTGGGTGGGTGGCGGGGTGGGAAGTGCCCCTGCAGCAGGGTTTGCAGCCTGACCCAGCGCAACCTAAGGCAGCTCCCCCGAGCTCCCAGGTTCCCTGAGAAGAAAGGAAGCCTCATCTGCACAGCTGTGCTCACCCAGTCACTCACAGAGCCTGTTTACACTCTTACAGGTTGGGTTAAGTCCACCCGAAATCCCAAGTCCTGACCCCCAAGACCTACCACTCACCCACGCACCCACCCACCCACTCACCCACCCACCCACTC